>JAMCCL010000909.1:0-12904 GCA_024516035.1 Bactericera cockerelli | reverse complement strand
GAATAGGTAGTTTAAAATTTTGAGAAACTTGCACTGAATTTTACTAAGATCTTCACTGAACATGTTGTGATTTCAAGACAGCTGACACACTATGGAGGATGTAACTTGTTTAATATGCGGGAACATTGGGCAAGAAGGAATATTAATAATAAGACTTCTTAGGAGTGAACCACTTTTCATGGCCATCAATGGTATCCATGTTTATATCGGCGTTTTCATATACGAATTGAGTTAATGAATTTTTAGTGATAATAAGGCCATGATACGTTCCATGCTATGGGGGTGTATTCAGTGTTTCCCGCCCATCTATGGATCCTGATGCAGCTCAAGGTATATCTGGACGAGGGGAGTGAATTAATGTAGTAACTGGGGCTTTGAAGCCGAAAGACCTAAGTTTCCCAGTTACTGGGGTTTAACGAAGAAAAGGCCGCTGGTTCAATAACGCTACTACGAAAGGTGTAGGTGTATTAAAGAGTATTAAATTTACACGGAAGATAAAAGGAAGAAATAAACTACTACTATGAAATGAGATTGGATGATCTTACCTTGAGTACTTGTACCAAGTACTTACGCCTTTAGAAGGGGATCAAATGTGGTAGATCGAGGAAGGAGAGAAGACGTACCCTGACCACTGGTTGTTACAATCTGAACGAGGCATCGTCGTTCCCAATCTATCGTACCGAATCTCTGGCTTTCTTTGTAAGATCATAATATGATATGCCTATCATCTGATATCGAAGTGTTATCTCTAACAGTTAGGGGTGTAGAGATCGAGTGATATGCGCGGGGTAAGTTTGGAGTCAACTCAAACTGGAGTCACATGGCGTGAACAGGGAGAGTTCGCTCAAACTGGTCACTAGTGGGATTGATTTCACCTTCAGTATGGAGGTTCTAGGTACTAAGGACTTCTTAGGAGTGAAGCACTGAATACCCCCCCATAGCATGGAACGTATCATGGCCTTATCATCACTAAAAATTCATTAACTCAATTCGTATATGACAACGCCGATATAAACATGGATACCATTGATGGCCATGAAAAGTGGTTCACTCCTAAGAAGTCGTTAGTACCCAGAACCTCCATATCTTTTCCACAGTAGAAGCAGAGCTCCTTGAAGTTGAATTTTGGTATTTCCTCACGGCCTCTTGTCACACGGCTTCCGTTTCTTGCTTCTTTTTCGGCCTTTACAGTGTTTGACTCCTTCGTGTAGACACCTTTGCGACACTTCTCGTGAAGTATAACAGATCTTTGAGTCTGTAACCATGTGTGATGCACATCATTTCTCCTCCTGCTGTCCTCAATGAACATTCGAAGTGACTTTTCCTTTAATATTCCTCTATCTTTGCCTTTAATATGTTGTAGTCACTGTAGCCGAGTGAGTTAGCGCGCTAGGCATTGCACGCATGGTGACCTGGCTTCAATTCCCAGCGGGATGGGATTTTTTCTGCTCTGTAGCTCTGTACTTGGATGTTCGGGTTCCACTCATACTTCGTGAGTCGTGAGGAAAAAAGAGTAGCTGCTTTGATATGAAGCAGCGACCAGTGGCTGAATCATAGGCACACAAATAATACAAGATATTGTAAATTAAACTGGCAAAGTTCTATGATTCTGCGCTACCCACTAAAACTGTGACATAACAACACAAAGAAAATGCATTTTTATTATTATATTATTATTAATATTCCTTCTTGCCCAATGTTCCCGCATATTAAACAAGTTACATCCTCCATAGTGTGCCAGCTGTCTTGAAATCACAACATGTTCAGTGAAGATCTTAGTAAAATTCAGTGCAAGTTTCTCAAAATTTTAAACTACCTATTCGACTGAATTCAATAGATTATGTTCAGTTTTGCTTGAAAAGTTGTAAGAATATGAGAATTTTAGAGTTCAGATGAATTTTCTTGCGTTGCACTGCCTTAGCGGAAATTTGGCGCTAGGGACGAAAAATCATATCTCAGCATTGGGGGTGAGCAAATTTCAAATTTCAAACAGTATTTTACTTAAAATTACATTTTCTACAAGTTCGATTCTATTAAATTTTTCAATTGGTGCAGTCCTTTTTGACTTACAGGCGTTAAAAGTTGAGAATTTTCAAAATTTGAGCTATGTTTGAAAAAACCACCCATCTTTGAGGAGCGATTGTGGCTGAACGGCTTAACCTTTTTTAATGATTCAAACGTCATTAGACGCATAATTTTATGTTCCTTAGATAAGAACTGAGTAAAATTTTCTGTAGAATAAATACATTTTGAGTTATAAGCGCAATTTTAAAAAAAGTGCAAAAAATTTGCACTATTTAGGCCCTAAACTCGGAAGCACAACCTAAAATCCGTCGCAAACTCATATACCCATTATTCAGGACCCCTTTAAGGGTTTAAAACGATTTCCAGCTATTGAGCAATTTTTTGACGCTAGACCCCATTTTAGCACTAATTTGCCTGGGCTACACTTGTGGAGTGTAAAAAAAACTTATCATATTTTGTGTTAATCACTTTCGTGATGTCACAATTACTCGAGCTCACGCTGCTTCATTTTACCGAACAAGAGACTCGAACCAACGACCTCCATGTTACAAGTCCGCCGCCTTCTCGATCAAGCTACTGAGGTCGGTTGTGTGACTACCAGGGTGACTATCAGTGGAGAACCTCCCTGGCTGGTGCAGAATTCATGGAACAGAATGACGATGACGTAGGCATTGTGGCCCTTCCTTAATCCTTTGATCAAGCTCTTTCTTTGTAAATATTGACAGTATCTTGTAAATATCTTAAAATTTGCAATCTTATAAACACAAAAAAATTCCTGGATTCAATTCTTACACCCGTCTTTATGAACAGGGAATTTTGTCAGAGCAATGTCTTAAGCAAGGTATTGGCCAATAATATTAAAAGAAATCATGCTTCAGACCATGCTCAAACAGCTTTTTCTGTTCATAAATACGGCTGTTAGAGTTTAGCTGTCTGTGCTTGAATTTAAAATTTATCTGCCTGTGCTTGAATTTAAAATTTAGCTGCCTGTGCTTAGATTCAGGGGTGCTCTCAGCCTTGTGAGTAAATAATAATAATATCGCCTTATTTATACTGCCCGATTAAGACTATTAAAGTCCCATTATTCCAGCAGTAAGCTCAAGACATATTATTATGTGGTAAAAATCCCAAATGGGAGGATAACTTGTCATGTCCCGGCTGGGTTTCGAACCCACTACATCTGGATTCTCTTAATTCACAGAGTGACGCCTTTACCACTGAGCTACCGGGACAGTAAAGCAAAACAAAAGCACTAGTTATTTGTAAATAAGAAGAGACTAATGGGGAATTACAATTACAAAAACGAATGTTATAATGACTACAAATTGTGAAATGGCTTCGGTTTTACGGCTAGTAATTAATATTTACATTAACAATTATCAGTGGCGCAAGTGTAATCGATAGTAAATTCTTTATAATTACAAATTTAATATTTTATTTATACTGCCAGCAGGCGTAGACTAAAGGTTCCTTTTTGCCAGAAAATTATATACCTGTGTGACAAATTATAGGATTTATACTTGGTTTTTCGTCGCTTGACAAAATATTCAAATCCCAGAGCTTTTCTTACTCGACAAAGGGGTTGATTGATTTTCTTTTTCCATTCATGTATTACAATATTTCAAAGTATTACAATAGTGTTACAAATTTTAAAATAAAAGAATGGTACTTTTTCTCAAAGTTAAAAAAGAAACTGTGTTGAAAAAGGGGATATTCTTCAAATCTTACTTGTACATATCAAAATATTAATGTTTAACTAAAACATTTACTTTTGCAATAAAAAAATGGAAAAATTAATCGACGTTTTTACCTCAATATAATACGAGAGTTAGCTCTCTCGATTTTCGTATTGTCTTGAAAGGGGAAAACCAATGCTAAGGCATGACTTAAGTTAAGATCTCGATTTCTTCTATTAATTTCACCCGAAGTTCTTACTTCACATGGAAAACTGTTAAGATGCACTTTATAAAAATACTAGCTTCATGGTATTCTTTGTTTCTAACCACCAGTTTATTCATCTAATATTATTTTATTTTTTCTAAAGTACCCCAAGGTCCCCGGGTCATCAGATATTTCATGTCGGTTGCTTAACAGGGGAAAAAAGTGCTTCTCTATAATTGTGATCGGCACTGGCGAACATTTTTCTTTAATGTTTTGTAATTTCGTCCATCAGGTCTTTCAAAGAACAAGGCGAACACATGCTCCTGCATATATTACATGCAATATAATAAACGCGGGGCAACTCGCGAGCTAATTACATAGAAGGGGCTACTTCCTGAATGTCTGCCTACCGCAACATTTTTTATTACGATCGTTGAGAATTTTCGCATAACTCTATAATTTATCCATATTCAATATCCAATGAATATCTGAGAGCAACATTTTTTTCATCTAGAGTAAAAACATGTCTGCACATGTCTGCTTTGAGGGTACAAAAGTATCTTCAATAGGGGGAGGATTAAGAAAAGAAGCAAGATATTTCCATTGCAGGTTTGAAGGCAATAGAACATGTTTTTTTTACATTTATATCCTACTTGATTTGTTCAAAAAAAGGAATTGAAATGAATTATTATTGTAAAAAGAAATTTAAAACAAAATATCGTTAGAACTCATTTATACTTCCCGGATATTACGTGAACGCCTAAGCTTTTCCCTTTGTTCTATGATATCTCATATAAATAATATTCATTGGATTCCGTCGTATTTATAGAGCCATCTTCATTCTGAGTTTGGCGCGGCTACTGACCAGAATTTCCGAGGGTTTAAAAAGACATCAGGTGGAGATTAGAAAAGCCAAAACTAACCCGACTAGAGACCATTCAAAAAGCACCTATTTCTGTCCCGGTAGTGGTCAAGGCGTCTATCTGGTAATCCAGAGGTCGCGGGTTTGAAACCCAGCCAGGACATGACAAATTTTCGTTCCGTTTGGGATTTTGACCACACAATAATACGTCTTGGGCTTACTGCTGGAATAATGGGACTCATTAGTCCTAATCGTGCAGTATAAATAAGGCGATATTATTTTTATTATTATTATTTCAGATTTCACAACACCCAAGTTATAAATTAATCGAACTGATTCTGAAACCTATTACCTTAAAATCTACTAAGCTTTTTTGTTCACCGTTTGATTCACCCTGTTTTATTGTGGTTGTGGTCCTCTTTGATTTCTGATACAAGAAATAATATTGTGTCTAGGTTCAAGGTTCAAGATCAGGTTACCCTGTTAGTCATCATAAGATAAATGTCTCTATTCAAAGCGCACCCTTCTTTACATACCACTCTAACCTTATGATCTTCCTAGATCATTTTCTCTTGTGGAAATGACCAGCGAAATATTTCTTGAAATAACACATTGTGACTTAATTTTTAATTAAATATGATTACCCGAGCCAAAACTTGAAGTGCGTACCTCAATTTATCAAAAGCGGACAAAATACCGGTTAGAATAACATATGCTGTAATTTTTGGTAGTTAAAAAACCAGTTGTTGCCCTAAAATATAGTTTCACCAGTAAAAAAGCCCCTATGTAAGCTATGTCGTAGCATGATCTCTTTTCAGTCACACGATATTGTTAAATTTAAAGCCAGCAAATTAAGAGAAGTGATGAATTACAGGAATTAATTTAGGTGCTTATGTTTCAAGGTAAAATGTAACAGTCTGTCCCGGTAGCTCAGTGGTAAAGGCAGCGGTCGAGTAATCCCGAGGTCGTGGGTTCGAAACCCAGCCGGGACATGACAAATTAACCTTCCATTTGGGATCTTTACCACATAATTAATATTTTAAGTCTTGGGCTTACTGCTGGAATAATGGGATTTAATAGTCCTAATCGGGCAGTATGAATAGAATAAGGCGATATTATTAATATTCAGAGCGTGCGTCCTATCTTGACAGTGGAATCAGTTTCGATACACATGGAATCTATTCTAGTCTCAGGTCACTATCGGGAAAACAGATCTTATCTTAAATCGGTAGAGCATACGCTATACCTAATGACGTCATGCATTCAATATTGTCAAGTGAAAGAAGAAAATCTTGAACGTATAATTAAACTTTCAAATAAATATAGTTCTATTAAACATGCTCAATGACGAATGGATAATTGAATTCCTGAATGAGTGGTAATTATTCTAGGTATTGTAATAACATTAAATGAGCATGCTACTCCTTCTCAGAAGTTAGACTTAGCGTATAGGAGATGTATTGTTTATAATATCTTTCTTGTACAAATAAATAAAAGTATTCAATTCAATACTACCCCGTACGGCGTTGGTATTACCAAGCCAAAGTTGATAGCATCAATTTTCTCGTATGGTAAAGGCAGATCTCGAGGAGTGAAGAAATAAAATTTCCTAGAGAAAATATGAAATCTCGCGATTAGCACAGTGGTTCAACACTCGCTGGACATGCGGAAGGTCCAGGGTTTGATCCCCCATGCCTTTGAATATTTGAATTCTTAATTTGGTTTCTGTTGTTTGTCAGAAATACCTTCCGGTGCGCTCGTGTTGAAGCACCTAAATGGGAAGTATTGTGTCACTTTTCGCCCATCAAAGGGAAGGCAGGCATACTATGGGATTGGCAAGCTACAACTCAGACTATTAGCGTCTACAGTAGCTCCTGTTTTATGGCTACGAAATAGTGAAACACTCGTCTTTAAAATAAAAAATAATAAAAATAACGATCGATAAGGCGGCGGACTTGTAACCTGGAGGTTGGTAGTTCAAGTCCCAAGCTAAGGAAAAATTTAGTTAAGCCAGTCTGAGTAATTGAGGTTAACAGAGTTTTTTTATTATCATAGGTGGTACCACATAAATAATTTATTTAATTTCTATTTCCCAATCAATTTATTACCAAATTAATTTTTCTTTTTGTATTTTTAACCCAGATGGGGCTGACGTCCTTCTGGAAGGACGTCCTTCCAGAAGGACGTCAGCCCCATCTGGTGAAAGGTACTACATTGTGGATTTTTCTAATTAATTCAGCTTGTTTATGTTTCACATAATGTTTTGTAAAATATCATTTACAAAACATTATGTGAATCTATACTACGGTACGGAATTGAATGTTTTGCATATACATCAGAAGAAAATCTGAGACCTATAAAATCAACACATAAAAGAATAATTAAAGCAACATTACAGCCCTATACAAACAAAGTGAAAAGAAGAGAAAAAATGCTAGAGTACAAAATTTTAAACTTCGAAAATCTTCACATCTATACTATGATTACAAACCATTATTACGAAGAAAAATTCAGACAAAAAATTGAAACACCATATGCAATAAGAAATCATAATTTTATAGTACCAAACATAAATAATAAGTATGGAAAAACAACCCTTAAACATCAAATACCAACATTATTAAATAAAATACCTGAAAACCTTAGAGAATTAGAACACAAAACATTAATGAAAAAAGAAATACAAAAACACTTATTAAAAAACAATGATATTTGAAAAACATTAAGAAGAACAACGAATAAATAAAATCAACAACAAAATATTTAAGTACAACTTGAGAAAATAGAAAAGAAAGTTAAAAAGAAAAAGCCTACAGGTTCCTGAAAAGTACACCACGTACTTATAGAGGAACACGATAGACCATGATGTTATTTAATGCATAATAAACATTATTATTATTATTATTATTGTTGAGGTTATTTGGCGACACCTCAAGCTCTTTGTTTTGAGTCCGAGTGATAAGTTGACAGCACTTATTTTAATTCAGGACTCCAATATATCACTCCAAAAAAATAAAACAAAAATTTCACCGCGTTATCTGGGTTAAATACATTATTTTGGTTGTAACGTCGCTTTCAACTGCAACTTCGGTGATCCTCCGGTGCATTTAATGCACCATCGTTGCTGGATAATAATGTATTTAATAAATCATTTGTTTTATTTTTAATTTTTTTTTTGGTATACAGAGGACCCATCCTAAACCATTTTTATTTGGCTTCTAAGAAATATGATAACCAACTGTTATTTGACAACCTGTATGGCCCCTTCTCTGTTACGATTTATTAGTTACCTAGCTAAATATTTACTTACTTCCAACGGCCTCCCTCTGTGGTCTGTAGAAACTTTGAAGAACTAAATTACATTACCTTCCTCAATGTTTTCCAGTAGGAGTGCGCATTCATTTCTCTGTGATAGAGAAGTCGTTCGCGCTGTTTTATGTATATCCTATGTATTCATTTTATTGTTATTAGGGATAGGAAAAATTAGGATAAAGTCCCCAGTCCTGAAAAACATACAAGGGGTGAGAGCGTAAATTATACAAAGTATCTTGTTTTAATTTGTATGCACGCCGTATATTTGTTTTAAGTATGCAATGCGCAATAATCAAACATATCAGCTGAGGTGTGAAGAACGCTCTATACAAAGAAAGAGATACCCAATACTACGAAAGTTACTGTTATTTATGACCAAAATGAAATAAGACATGAATATATTCATTTTTAAAAAGGAGATTAATAATTTTGTAATTTTATCACTAGATGATACCATCATGAAAACTGGAAGCTTTCCTTAAAAAAAAAATGAGATTGAGATCAAAATTAATACCACGACAGATTTTAAAACAGGATCTTGTGTTCCTTCGACGCACACAAACAAGTGCAGACCCTTCCGAAGCTCGCTTTTCCTGTAATTTATTTCCCTTTTCTTTCAACGTTTTCTCACTCTTTTCTTCTTCTTAATATGTCAATTAAAATAAAAAATATTATTATTATTAAACATATTGCTGACTAATAATAATGTATTTAAAATCTTAATTGAAAATTTTGACCATCGCCGAAATGATTTTCGAATTCCACATTGTGTTAAATTGTCACAGGCAATAACCCCGCCCTTTAGGTAGGACAAACATCATTCTCTTTTTTTTCTTCTTGTTTCTTTGTTTAATCTTATTGTTTTTCTATATAATTTCATTGCATTTTTCATCCTCATATTCATTCTCTTTTTTTTTCTTTTTGTTTCATTGTTTAATCTTATTGTTTTTCTATATAATTTCATTGTATTTTTCATCCTCATATTCATTCTCTTTTTTTTCTTCTTGTTTCTTTGTTTAATCTCATTGTTTTTCTTTATTATTTCATTCTATTTTTCATCCTCATATTCATTTTCTTTTTCTTTTTTCTTGTTTCTTTGTTTAATCTTATTGTTTTTCTTTAAAATTTCATCCTAATAAAGCTTACTATAATAATAATGTGTACTGCACGCGTCCCCAGGTCACATGAGTCTGATGCTGCCCCCTGGCAGCTGTGCGTCCCCCGCAAGGAGCAGTTCTCCGCCGCCCGCCCCATAGACGCCAATCTGCCCCCGGAGCTGGTCGCCCTGGAGCGGCTCACCCGCCAGTTCACCGCCCAGACCCACTGGGAGCTGTCCACCTCCCTCACCACCAACCACCTCATCTCCGTCATCTCCCTCTCCAGCACCCTCATGTCCATGAACAACGCGAGCTTCGTGCCCGAGCAGGAGAGGAATAGGAAACTTCAGCGCGGGTGAGATAGTATTACTATTTTAATCTTTACTAGGAAGACACAATATACAAATAAATAAATACAAAAATAAACAATGCTGATGAATGTAAATGATCAAATTGTATGAAAAATAAATAAAGAAGAAAATTATTCTTAGAGGCTTTTATCAGATCTGAGGATGCTGCCCTTCTTACGATTCCGATACACAGGACTAATTTCTTTTCTGGCTCATTTGCTGTACAGGTGCTAGGTTGTGGAACTCACTTCCCCATGAAGTTAGGGTCTGTGAACGCATGTCTTCCTTTAGGCGTTTACTGATTGAACATTTCAAATCGGTTTGATAATTGAGTACTGGCTCCTTCTTTTCTTCTTCTTCCTTCTTTTCTTCTTCCTCCTTCTTTTCTTTACTTCATATAAAAGAGAGAATATATTATATTCTCTCTTTTATATACAATACCTATATTTATACATTTTTTTTAAAATATATTTAGGATAGAACATCAGTAACACTTTACTTCTCGAAATCAAATAAGTGGTAACCGTATGGGTTTGATGGCACAGATTGCCTCAGACAATAATCACGCCCTTTGTCAATATTATTCTTGTCAATAAAGAGTTATTATTATTATTATCATTCGCTTAGGAAAGGAACCTTTGTAAAAATCCAAAATTATTAGTAAATAAAAATAAAATGTTTAAAAAATACTAGGGTCCTAACTAAAGAGCTAGGTTATTGCCTATGGCAATCTCGTTCGCCAAAACCTTCTTTGCTGCTTGGTAGAATACTCTCTAGCAGTGCATGATGTTATACGTAAAATTTACACTAATATGATTATAAGTAGTGCTTTTTTTTAGGCTGTCTTCCCAAGACAGGTAGGTAGTGCCATTAGATCAACAGTTTAACAAAGCACCTCTATATTTATTTGATGATAAAAACAGTAATGGTTTTTCTTTTTTTAAATTAAACTTGCCACTCCTAAAATCTCGAGAACCGTTTGAAATTAAGAAAAACAAAAAAAAAAAATCTTCTTATCTTTAGATCGCCCCAGTCAGGCACAGACCGACTAATCTTAAATGGAGTGTTATATTGAAGTTGCATATTTGTACTTTAGTAGACATAATAATGAAAAATAAAAATAATAGACCACATATTAGACGCAAATTAGATGCAAAGAAGACAAATAAAAAAGAACTTTTTTTAATTTCGTTCTTAGCCACGGTTGTCAGTACTTAGAATCGAGGTCCACATCCTTGCGAGGTCGCCAGTGTTGTCAATGTCTCATTTCCCCCTCAGGCACAGCTTCCACCACTCCGCCAACACCCTGCAGAACTCTTGTATCTTCTATATTCCCCCTCAGGCACAGCTTCCAACACCCTGCAGAACTCTTGTATCTTTATTCCCCCTCAGGCACAGCTTCCAACACCCTGCAGAACTCTTGTATCTTCTATATTTCCCCTCAGGCACAGCTTCCAACACCCTGCAGAACTCTTGTATCTTCTATATTCCCCCTCAGGCACAGCTTCCACCCTGCAGAACTCTTGTATCTTCTATATTCATGCGCGGATATAGCCCTCTTGTACTGGGGGGGCACAATCGCACAATATACCTAACTAGCAAGCCGCTTCGCAAGCCTATCGCACGCACACACACACACTCATAACTCAAAACCACACACACCCACACACACCCCCCCCCCCCCCCACACACACACACATACACACAAAAATGTTAATATTTTTCGTGTCACCCATCCATTTCTTGTCCTTACTGGAGCTCAAGAATGGCTCATCAGAATTTCGCGATCAATATGTCAAATGAAGATCCAACCCTTGCAAAAACATTCTCGCTTTGAGTTGATAGGTCGTCAGGACAAATTTCGAGAAAAATGTCATTCAGGTCAAAAAACGTAAATACTTTTTTTTACCCATCCATTTTATGTCCTTACTCAACGTAGCTCAAAAACAGCTCATCAGAATTTCGTGATTGATATCTCAAATGAAAACTTGAACTTTTGCTTAAAACTAAATTTTGAGAAAAAAAAATTAATTTCGGTCGAAAAATGTGATTTTTTTATGTCACCCATCCATTTTTTGTCCTTGCCCCGTGTAGCTGAACCCTAGAGATTAGAGATAGTATTCCCTGATCCAAATGGACCTATAGGTAAAATTTCAGGTTTCTCGAACAATCTGTGTGGATTTGACAAGTTTATTATTTAGTTACTTCTTATTGGTCTTAGAATTGGGAATTATTTTGGGTCCCGTGCCACCCTAGCTTATGGAGATCTTTTTTTTAACGGGATTAGTCTTAGAATTGGGAATTATTTTGGGTCCCGTGCCCCCTAGCTTATTGAGATCTTTTTTTTTTAACGGGATAAGTCATAGAATTGGGAGTTATTTTGGGTCCCGTGCCCCCTAACTCATTGAGATCTTCTTTTTAACGGGATTAGTTTTAGAACTGGGAATTATTTTGGGTCCCGTGCCCCCCTAACTTATTGAGATCTTTTTTTTTACGGGATTAGTCTTAGAATTGGGAAATATTTTGGGTCCCGTGCCCCCTGGCTTATTGAGATCTTTTTTTTTACGGGATTAGTCTTAGAATTGGGAGTTATTTTGGGTCCCGTGCCCCCTAACTCAATGAGATCTTCTTTTTAACGGGATTAGTTTTAGAACTGGGAATTATTTTGGGTCACGTGCCCCCCTAGCTTATTGAGCTCTTTTTTTTACGGGATTAGTCTTAGAATTGGGAACTATTTTGGGTCCCGTGCCCCCCTAACTTATTGAGATTTTTTTTACGGGATGAGTCTTAGAATTGGGAATTATTTTGGGTCCCGTGCCCCGTAAATTATTGAGATCTTTTTTTTTACGGGATTAGTCTTAGAATTGGCAATTATTTTGGGGCCCGTGCCTCCCTAACTCATTTTTTATACGGGGTTAGGTATAATGAAATTTGAGAAACACAGCTTACCGAAAAAATCTGGGGGGGCACGTGCCCCCCGTGCCCCCCTTATATCCGCGCATGTCTATATTCCCCCTCAGGCACAGCTTCCAACACCCTGCAGAACTCTTGTATCTTCTATATTTCCCCTCAGGCACAGCTTCCAACACCCTGCAGAACTCTTGTATCTTCTATATTCCCCCTCAGCCACAGCTTCCAACACCCTGCAGAACTCTTGTATCTTCTATATTCCCCCTCAGGCACAGCTTCCAACACCCTGCAGAACTCTTGTATCTTCTATATTCCCTCTCAGCCACAGCTTCCAACACCCTGCAGAACTCTTGTATCTTCTATATTCCCCCTCAGGCACAGCTTCCAACACCCTGCAGAACTCTTGTATCTTCTATATTCCCTCTCAGCCACAGCTTCCAACACCCTGCAGAACTTTGATCTTCTAT
>JAMCCL010000908.1:0-12927 GCA_024516035.1 Bactericera cockerelli | reverse complement strand
AGGGTAAACCCCCCGTCGTGATATGACCATGGCAGTTGAAAGCGACGTTAAACCCCAATTAAAAAAAAAAGGGTTTGAATTTGAATGGTCACCGATTTAAATCCTAGCCTCGCTGGACGTGGCTTAACTTAAGTGACTGAATGAGAACTGGTGTATTCAGCGTGCCATTGACGCTGGCTAAATTTATAGTTTTAATCAGGTAAATAATATTGAAGTATTACTCTAGTCACAAATAAGACCTTTAAATTTATACCAAATATAAATTGCACTCAGGTTAAAGGAACAATACTGGTCCAACCAAAACAGGTGCATGTAGGTGAACATTTGGTTATCTTAGGCCACTCATACCTCGTAAGGAGAAAGTTGATAGTATCAGCATAGCGTGTAGAATTAAGAAGTGTGGAAACGAACCCCAGTTGCATGAAAACGCCACAAAGCGCGACACCATCGCAAAGGAGTAGAATATTTAAGCGGTTTTTTTTATGTGAACGAAAATCCTGACCGAGACCGCTCGGTCAACTCTGGTCAACCAAGATTTGAAGAATAAAAAAAAGTGATTTTGGGACTCTGGTTTATTTACATTTTCGGTGTGTGTTTACATTTTGCTTTTGAAATGAAAATGAAAACAAGCGACTGTTGTATTTCATTTTGATTTTATTCAATTAATCAAATTCCATTGGACCTTAAAATTCCTTAAACTTTAATTACCCAACAATCTACATATAATTATGAAAACCCCAATCTCATAAAAAAAACTGATTACCTATGTTTTTTACTCTATATAAACTTATATCCATCAAGTGACCATGTAATATGACAAAAGTAATATGAATAAAATAAAATTATAACTAGCACTAAATAAAGATACAGGAATCAGTAGAGAATAAAAAGTCAAGAGAAAATAAAATGTCTAAACTTAATGCGTAGGTAGGTGTCTCAATAAAACTCTTCACATAACAGGGAGTTTTGAAAAAAAAAAAAAAAATGGGTGAAAATAAAATAATAATATTATGATTTTTTATCCACTTCTTCTTCTTCTTACCGAACCAAAACCCATGACCGAACGAACGAGCCGGTCCACTTTGTTCAGGATTTTTCGGTCCGGTCAAATAAAAAAAAAGTGAATTTCAGTGACCAGGTCAGCTTCGGTTCGCTTCGTTCACATAAAAAAAACCGCTTTTTCTCGCAGTCTATTTATGTTTACATTTTAATATATTTATGTTTACATTTGATACGGGTGAGGGACGAGGAGAGGAGACTCCTTTGCGATACTAGCGCTGAGGACGCCACGATGTAGGCCGGCGGGGGGTGGTTTCCACACTTCTTAATTCTACAGTATTCTACACGCTATGGTATTAGTAACGTGTAAACAGTTCGTAAAGATATTCATAATATTAATTTCTTCTTGCTTCTCCCTCACAAACACAGGTGGTGGGAGTCATGTCTCACTCGTCCGTGTTTCACGCGGGGGTCATAGGCCGGGGTCCGCGCATCACTTCCTCCTCTTCTTCTCTCACTTCCCCTCAAGTCCTGCACAATGAGAATCTCCTGCTCTCTCTGCTGGGCGTTATATGTCAGCACGAGGCCATGGGACTTGCCCTCTACCTGGTCGAGATCATATCCCCTGACGTCATGTACAATGGACTGCCCTGGCTCGAGGAGGATTTCTGTAAGGTAAAGGAATCCTTCTACACCCGTACACGATTAAGATACTGTCAA
This sequence comes from Bactericera cockerelli, assembly GCA_024516035.1. Classification (NCBI taxonomy): domain Eukaryota; kingdom Metazoa; phylum Arthropoda; class Insecta; order Hemiptera; family Triozidae; genus Bactericera; species Bactericera cockerelli. Next base: position 11,208 of record JAMCCL010000908.1, on the reverse strand, counting down.
TATTTTTGATCTGGCTGGGGAATAATAAACATTGAGAATAATAATAATATCGCCTTATTTATTCTGCCCGATTAGGACTATGAAAGTCCCATTATTCCAGCAGTAAGCCCACGACATATTATTATGTGGTAAAAATCCCAAATGGGAGGATAACATGTCATGTCCCGGCCGGGTTTCGAACCCACGACCTCTGAAATCTTTGGATTCACAGAGTGCCGCCTTTACCACTGAGCTACCGGGACAAGGTAAAGGGATCCTTCTACACGATGGAGTGCGAAGTTGGGTGTCGGTTTTCCCTATCTTGCACAGTGCACAGTCCTTGACTTGGCGCCACAGAGGTGGTGCAGAGGCGTCTATTGATTCCGCCCTAAATGTCCTTGATGATTCAATACATAAAACATATATTTTATATAGGTTTATATGTTATATTTATATTTTAATTTTTTATATATTTTTTTTTATATTTTATAAATACTGTTCTATTTTTTGTCATGACGTTGTGAACATACTTTATGTATCAAATGCACAGTAAAACAATCTTACTTACTCACACCCGTACACGATTAAGATACTGTTAATATTTTTTGTCTGCCTGGGGAATAATAAACAGGAAGAAGAATATTGTCTCGCTCGAGGACTATAAGCAGAGAACAGACTAGCCCACTCTAAGAAGCCAGTCTCTCTCTCAGTTGCCCAAGGGTTTAATGGCTTATGAAGAAAAAGCTCAAGTTCTCACGATGGTTGATCGCACTTAGAAATATGTGATTCAGAACGAGCCAACTTTTCCACTAAAGATGTCTGGAGACCATCACTATTCCCCCCATCCAGCTGTAGCCAACAAAGTAAAGTAAAGAGAGATAATACATGTTCTACGAGTGCACTGGTAGTCAAGTGGTTAACGCGCTAGTCTGGTAATCCATGTAGCCTAGAGATCCGTTGGTTCGAATCCCACCCAGTGCACGAATTTTTTCTCATTAACTTGAGTTTGTGACCACATAATAATAAGACTCTGAGGGTTAGGTGGTAGAAAATGCTTTGAGCATTAACCTCGCCCAGTGGTTACCTTCCACTAAAGAATATTATTATTATTATGTAACTGTGATATTGTACAATTTTTATTATTATCATTATTTAAATTCTAGTCGCTTTTTTATATTTCTATGAACAATTATTTCAATTATTTTGTATTTCAAATTTGACTTTTGTGTCATGTATTTCGTTTGTATCTGTAAAAAGAAGAAAAAAAATCTTATATTTTGTTGTTTCCTGTAAATTGGTCATGTACCGTAAATATACAATACCTAACGGTATTTATTATTATTATGTACCCAGGCAACCGAGAAACAGGTAATGAAAAAAAAACATCATTCTTCAGTACATAAGTGATTTTCGGTTCTCTTTTCTCCCCAGGTGACCATAGAGCGAGACCTGCTTCAGTACATAAATCAGTCAATTTTAAGGGTTGGGTGGAAGAGATTGCCATAGGCAATAACCCCGCCCTTTAATTAGGACATATGTATATATTTTATTTATTATTTTGTTTTGTTTATATTATTAATATTATCAATTTTTATATTTAATTTTTACCATTATTGTCTGTATTTATATGTTCTACTAGTAAAGAGTTTCTAAATAAATAAATAAACATTGATTTCTTCAGTACATAAGTGATTTTTGTTTCTCTTTTCTCCTTGATTTCTTGATTGATTTCTTCAGTACACAAGTGATTTTGGTTTCTCTCTTCTCCCCAGGTGACCATAGAGCGAGACCTGCACATCAAGCAGTTCCTGGACCGCACCCCCCTCTGCTGGGCGTTGCTTAACTTCATCGCCCGCGCCCGCCCCGCCCTCTGCACCTGCTCTGTGCTGCTGCGGGCTGTCACCGCGTCTCTGCTCTGCCAGTGGAACATAGCCAAGCAGCGGCGTCAGGTAACGAATAAAGTGAATCTATATTAAAGTAGTCTGGCTGGATGACTATAAACAGGGAGTAGACCAGCAGTCTGGCTGGGGGATTATAAATGGGGAGTAGACCAGCATTGGCTTGGTTCTGGGAGCCCTTGTCAATTATTAGTCTCCTTGTAAAGACAGTGGTAAAAGTGCTGAGTCATTCCTCTACTGTCTGGCTACCATCGTTCACGATGACGCCACCCAATGATGAATGATGATATTAAAGTAGTCACCGTGGCTAAGTGGGCTAAAGCACGCATCGTGACCTGGGTTCGATCCCCAGCGGCGCAGAATTTTTGTACTTTGATGTCTTGGATCTACAACTACATAAGAAAAATGAGTAGCTGCTTTGATGTGAGCAGCGACCAGTTGCACAATTATGGGCAAAAATAAGGTGTTGAAATATTCAAGAAAAAGGAAAAAGTCCTTTAATGTCCCGGTAGCTCAGTGGTAAAGGCGGCACTCTGTGAATCCAGATGTCGTGGGTTCGAAACCCAGCCGGGACATGACAAGTTATCCTCCCATTTGGGATTTTTACCACATAATAATATGTCTTGGGCTTACTGCTGGAATAATGGGACTTTAATAGTCTTAATCGGGCAGTATAAAAAAGGCGATATTATTATTATTACCCAGTAAAATTCTGATATAATTACACAAAGAAATTTATTATTTCAGGCCCCTGGCTCGGAGCCCCCCCTGGTGCAATGCACTGAACGGCTGCTAGAGGTGATGGCCCTGGGGCAACTGCTACCTCCGCCCCTGTCTTATCTCTACCTCCTCATACCTCACATCTCCCCTCACCACGTGAGTACATTCAATACCTAGGTCCAGTTGAGGGTCATGTTCATAATATACATTCATTCATTGAGAGTCAACAAATGAGGAGCATTCGTGCAAAAATGAATATCTCTAAAAATACAAAAATGGAGTTAGGAATTGAATCTAAGGAGCATTCGTGCAAAAATGAATATCTCTAAATACAGTATGTTTCAGAAAAGGTGGCCACCCCCTCGTAACTTTTGAACGCGACGGAATTATTCAATTCTGTAAAGTCTTAAGTATAGGAAGTACCCTATGGCCCATCCTGTGGTCATATTTATTTTTGGCCCCGGTCGGCCCTTCCGGCTTTTAGGCTATATTTTTTTCATTTTTTCTCGCGAATTTTAAATGGAATGCTATATTTTTTATTCCTGTTAATTAAAGTCCAAGTTAGGTTGAGTATAATGAGCTTTTAAATTTTTCGAAAACCTTATCAGGGGCGGAGCTAGTAGGGTGCAAGGTTCAAAACTATTACACGCTGTATTTCAGCGTTAAATAGATTTTTTAGTACTCTTTTTATTTTCATAGGTTCAAAATATTGTTTTACACCATATGAAATCAAAAAAATATTCTTGTTTACATCTAATCAGGGTCATAGTAAGGTTTTTGTAAAAGTACTTTTTTTCTCACGTCAATTTTTCCGTAAATTAATGGTGTTCTCGAAATTGGCATTTTTAGAGGTGAAAGTCTGCAGTGACATATGTTTTTTATGCTTCAAATCGAAAGAAAACTTAACGGAAAAGCGATTAAGATCATAAAAAAAGCCATTTAACCTGCTAGTTTTTTCACGACAGTGTCCGGAAAAGTGGGTGAATTTCAAAATTATTCGATTTTTTTGTTGAGGAAACACAATTGGCATAGAAAATAAATAATACTTAATAAGGGAATAATACTTCAATAAACATAACTAAATGCGAATATAAATGAAGATTATTTCTTCTAAATCAGTGCCGGATATTTTTTTTATTTTTTTTCTCTCTCTTTTTTTCACTTTTCAAAGTTCAAGTTGTATCAAAAATAATAAAATTATCGGATAATGCTGCTTCTAAAGTCGGCCTAGGGGTCCCCTCTTGAGACAATTTTAGTTGGTAAGTTGGTAAAGTCTGTAGAAACACATTGTCAATCATTTTGGAGTCAGTCCGATGACGCTTTGAATGCAACGATTTTTGTAGGATCACCGAAGTTAAGCAACGTCCAGCGAGGTGAAGACTTTTTGATGCTGGCATTCCGGCCTAACCCAGGCTGGGTGAGATAAATGTGTTTAGCAGGTTCGTGAGTTTCTTGCTAATGGAGGGTAACACCCCCGTTATGATATGACCATGCAGTTGAAACGCGATATTAAACCCAAATTAAAAAAAAAAAAAAATCATACTGGTGTTGCTAGTAATGAATACCAGGTTCACAAATAAAGGGCCATTTTTCCAGGTTGATTACCAAACTCTCTTTTTTTGAGAAAGATTTTTTTCAGAAGATTTTTTTATTTAATTTCGTTTGTATTTATGTTTAGTGAAGATTAATTCTCTCATAAGGTATTATTTATTTTGTATACCAATGGTGTATCCCAAAAAAAACGCAGTAATTTCGTAATTTACACATTTCACCGGACTCAGTATGGAAAAACTAGTTTTCTTTTGTTTTTTTAAAAAAAAATGTGTTTTCTCCTCAACAACAAAGATCTAATTATCTCGAAATTTAAGAGAAAAAAATACCAGGTCAAGTACCAAACTCTTGAGGGTGAAAATTAAACCAATTCAATTATTTTAAAGAGGAGAAGAGAGAGAGAAAAAAAAAATGTATCCGGCTCTGATTTAGAAGAAATAATCTTCATTTATATTCGCATTTAGTTATGTTTATTGAAGTATTATTCCCTTATTAGGTATTATTTATTTTCTATGCCAATTGTGTTTCCTCAACAAAAAAATCGAATAATTTCGAAATTCAACCACTTTTCCGGACACTGTCGTGAAAAAACTAGCAGGTTAAATGGCTTTTTTTATGATCTTAATCGCTTTTCCGTTAAGTTTTCTTTCGATTTGAAGCATAAAAAACATATGTCACTGCAGACTTTCACCTCTAAAAATGCCAATTTCGAGAACACCATTAATTTACGGAAAAATTGACGTGAGAAAAAAAGTACTTTTACAAAAACCTTACTATGACAATGATTAGATGTAAACAAGAATATTTTTTTGATTTCGTATGGTGTAAAACAATATTTTGAACCTATGAAAATAAAAAGAGTACTAAAAAATCTAACTAACGCTGAAATACAGCGTGTAACAGTTTTGAACCTTGCACCCTACTAGTTCCGCCCCTGATAAGGTTTTCGAAAATTTTAAAAGCTCATTATACTCAGCCTAACTTGGACTTTAATTAACAGGAATAAAAAATATAGCATTCCATTTAAAATTCGCGAGAAAAATGAAAAAATATGGCCTAAAAGCCGGAAGGGCCGACCGGGGCCAAAAATAAATATGACCACAGGATGGGCCATAGGGCACTTCCTATACTTAGGACTTTACAGAATTGAAAAATTCCGTCGCGTTCAACAGTTACGAGGGGGTGGCCACCTTTTCTGAAACATACTGTATACAAAAATGGAGTTAGGAATTGAATCTAACAGTTTATACTGAGCGGAATTCAAAAATTACACAATAAACGACCTTACTCAATCACATCCCATAGTAATTGCGCTTTCAAAATGACCGTATCAATCAAATCTGAACAGATCTATATTTGTTTCTATGTTGTTTTACTTTTCGTAACATCAGTTTTTCCTTCATACTGAAAATTCATATTTCCGGAGATGTTCATTTTTGCACGTGTGCTCCTCAAATGTGCTAAATTTCTTAACTATTCTTCTCAACAGTGAACGTTTTAACAAAACTCAGATAAGTGATCAAGTAAATATTTATGTGAAAAGGAGACTACTCCGGGCAATTTTGGAAAAATGAATGTTGTGTAATAAGAGGAAGGATGTAGTTGTAGAGATATAGTTATGAATGTAGTTAAATTTATAACTATTCTCTCAACAGAGAACTTTTGACACAACTCAGATAAGTAACAAAGTACTTTTTTTAAAGCTCATTTGAGTTTTAGAATAGTGCTTTTGAATAATTCCGTCTCCTAGGTACTGCTACTATTATTTCAAAGCTACAAACACTAATCAGTGAAACTGACCGACTCAGTGAAAGTGACCGACTACTCAGTGAAACTAACCGACTGCTCAGTGAAATTGACCGAATTTTCTAGTAACTTTAAATAATTGTTGAGTTCTAAATTTGTTTCGCCACAGCTCGGGTTTTTTTCGTTATGGACAAGAAAATCATACACGAAAATTGACACTCCAATGATTTAATAAAAAGAGCCACAATTTTTTTGTCATTTTCGGCCAGTGATTTTCTTTTGCATTTATTTATTATACATTTAACATCTCTGCTTAACTTTTCGAATGTACTCCCTAAATGTAAAATAGAGTGACAAAAGAATCATATAATATTAATATAACTACAGAAAATAACTAAATTCCAGGTAATCGATTGAAAGTTTATTGCACATTACATTACCACTCAAAAAATGACCTGATCGAAAATAGAAACAATTTTTAAGTGATATCCTTGAGAAGACATGTTAGAAGTGACAAATATTTATTGATATTTTTGATGAGTCATTTCGATGCAGCACATGTTTGCTAGAAAAACTGCCGTATGGCCATGGATCAACTTAGTACGTTATATGCCACTATTGATGAATTTACAATATAATAATGATAATAAATACCCTCAAAGGGGTTTGTAATTACGGACAAAGTCCTATATACAACGAACAAAATAACAAAAATTACAGGTAGAAATTAAACATATCACATACTAGGAAACTAAGTATAAAATTTTTTCTATGAATAGGAAGAAGAGATAACTCCAGGCAATTTCGGAAAAATGAATTTTGCTCGATAAGAGAAAACATGTTGAGAAGCAGCATTATGTGTTAAATTTACAACTATTCTTTTCAAGAGTGAACTTTTAACAGAACTCATATAAGTAACAAAGTATTTTTTTTTTTTTAATCTCAAATATTTTGTTCTTTGATTCAACAAATTTATATTTTAAGGAAAACAAATCAAACTTATTGCCATATATTAAATTAAATCAAATGATCAGTATTTTTTTTCAAAGCTGTTGAAAAAGAAACATAGTTCTCAAGACTTGAAGCAAAGAATCATTTAAGCATCCACGAAGAGTTAAGAAGTTTAAGCTACTGTAAAAATGCAGATAACGGAGGTTAGTAATACCTTAAACTCCAATCCTTGTAAAATCTCATAACATTTTCACTGTATTTCATTCTTACATAATTATGACTCAGGTTTACGGATTCACTTTAATTCTAAACATTGCTTACTCTTTACTCTTCTTTATCTTAATGTATATTTTTTGTTTTATTCTGTTGACACATTTTACACCACTAAGTTTACACATTCTACACCACTTAATATACACTATTCACTACACAATTTTTATTCTACAATACTCAGTTTACACCATCTACAAATCTACAACATTGAGTTTACACAATCTATAACATTGAGGGCGAAATTAATTCCTCAGAGGTATTACAAAAATGTCTATAAATTAAAATAAAACACGATCTACACCACTCAGTTTACACAATCTACACTACTATTTTTTTAAAAAAGTTTCCATGTATTTAATTTTACAAATAAACATCTTTAACAAATAATGAGGGTATACGGTATACCCACCTTCAAAAGATAAAAATCTTGTGCTGAAGGTGGTGCTGAAGGTGGGGAAATAATATTGAGTTTACACAATCTACACCATCCAGCTTACACATTTTACACCATTCAGTATAGGTCCTACAGAATCTACACTATTCAGTTCATACAATTCATAGTTTACTCTTTAATCTCCTAGAGATCGCACAGTAAGGGCGAAATAATAGACAAATTCTATGTATCAAGTCATTGCTAAGCGTCGGTTTCCCCTATCTTACACAGTACGTGACTTACCGCCACAGAGGTATTACAAAAACGTCTATTAAGTTATCATATTTGTGTTAATCACCTTCATGATATCACAACTACTCAAACTCGCTTTACTAAATCTACGCTGAAACTGGGACTTGAACCACCGACCTCCAGGTTACAAGTCCGCTGCCTTATCGATCAAGCTACTGAGGTCGGCAAAAAAAAAGTCTACGTGTTAATTCCGCCCTAATGCCGGGTCCACACTAAGCGAACATTGTTAGCAAACAATGTTCGCTAACAATGTTATTTCAAACAAGTCGTAAAAACATTTTCTAATGCCGGGTCCACACTGCGAACATTGTTAGCTAACAATGTTCGCTTAGTGTGGACCCGGCATAAGACTCGTCCGCTGTGCTCCCCAGGTGGTGATGCTGCTGAGGGACTGTGTGTGGTGCTACATGCGGGACCACGTGCCCTCCCCCGCCCTCTTCACCACCGACCCCGCCCAGAGTATCTCCTGGCGGGACCCCGCCCTGTCCCGGCCCCCCGCCCAGTACACCGACACCATGCGGTACATCCTCCGGAAAAACATGCTCAAGTTCGGGTCCCTGTACCGCCTCCTGTTCTCACACACGAGCGAAGAGACGTAGTGGACCGGTGGGATCCTGCGGGAGATGTAATAATAATAATAATAATATCGCCTTATTTATACTGCCCGATAAGGACTATTAAAGTCCCATTATTCCAGCAGTAAGCCCAAGACGTATTATTATGTGGTAAAAATCCCAAATGGGTGGATAACTTGTCATGTCCCGGCTGGGTTTCGAACCCACGAACCTGTGGATTCACAGAGTGCCGCCTTTACCACTGAGCTACCTAGACAGAGTGATTCGATGTTGAATGTATCAATCATATAAATTCAAGGTTGATTCGATGTTGAATGTATCATATAAATTCAAGGTTGATTCGATGTTGAATGTATCATATAAATTCAAGGTTGATTCCATGTTGAATGTAGTTCGGGTCCCTGTACCACCTCCTCTTCTCACACACGAGCGAAGAGACGTAGTGGACCGACCGGTGCGGTGGGATCCTGCGGGAGATACATCGACCTCCGTGGCTCAGTGGTTAAGAGCATTGGTTACTGACCCGAAGGTTGCGGGTTCGAATCCCGGCCGGAGCGGTAATATCTGTCCGAAAATTTTCGTTTCCGGAATGGCATGGATGTAAAGGTAAAGTGCCCTGAAGTAATGCGAAAGCGGTTCCGGGGCATACTTACCTTAAAAAAAAAAAAATTAAAGGTGTGATTTGATGTTGAATGTATCATATAAATTCAAGGTTGATTCGATGTCGAATGTATCATATAAATTCAAGGTTGATTCGATGTTGAATGTATCATATAAATTCAAGGTTGATTCCATGTTGAATGTATCAAATAAATTCAAGGTTGATTCGATGTCGAATGTATCAAATAAATTCAAGGTTGAATTGTGGCAGAGCGAGTTAGCGCGCTAGGCATTGCACACATGGTGACCTGGGTTCGATTCCCAGCGGGGGAGGATTTTTTCTGCTCTGTACTTGGATGTTCGGGGTCCACTCATACCTCGTGAGGAAAAATGAGTAGCTGCTTTAATGTGAAGCAGCGACCAGTGGCAGAATCTTAGGCAAGAAAATAATACAAGATATTGTAAATTAATGTGGTAAAGTCCTATGATTCTGCGCTACCCACTAAAATTGTGACATAATAACACAAAGAAAAAGCATTATTATTATTATTAAATTCAAGGTTGATTCGATGTCGAATGTATCAAATAAATTCAATGTTGATTCGATGTTGAATGTATCAAATAAATTCAAGGTGTGATTCGATGTTGATTTTTTACGAAAAAGAATTAAAAATCGTGTCATTTACCACGCTGAATTTAATTATCGTCTTATTTATACTGATTGATTAGGACTAATGATTCCCATTATTCCAGCAGTAAACCCAGTAAATAATAGATCTTTTACTATGTGGTAAATATCCCAAATGGGAGGATAACTTGTCATATCCCGGCTGTATTTCAAACCCGCCTCACCACGCCTTCACCACTGAGCTACCGGGACAGACTTTGTTAACGTTCGCCATTTGTTAACGAACATAGTTCAAACAATTATCTGATAAGCACAATGTGTGACGTTTCCATGTAAGTATCTGTATAGGTGCTGATGTTAGTATGCAATATCATCATGGTAGCTGTTGCATCTATAAAAAAAGAGCTAGTTATTTGTGTTATTATGTCACAATTTTTAGTGGTTAGCATCGACATTACGAGAACTAATGCTTATGCATCATATCTCCAACCAACCATCATATTCCAATATCAATCTCGTAATGCCGCCACTGGCCGTTGCCTACTCTACAACTACCCCAATTGTCCTTATGAGGCTAGGGTAGGCCCCGACATCCAAAGTACAGAACCGAAAAATTCTGACCCTGCCGGGATTCGAACCCGGGTCACCTGGAGTGCAACCCGAGCATGCTACTGCTAGGTCAAGGTGACTACTGCTGTTGTATCTATGTCGTATAGCTCTGAGATTCTGAGATAATGTGTTTCATTCGACTTGATACATGTCTGAGATTTTTTTATCATACCTATAACTAAAGAAACCAATAGGAGGTTACCTGGTTACATAGTAGGAAAATCATTAATTTTCTAAACTGTAGTTCTCTTTTTAGTCCTATATCTTGTGTATTCCTCATAAATGTTATTCCCCCGATACCTAGAAAAGTGAACTTTAGTATCTTAGGGTCTAGATTACATTATTTGGAATTGAATTTTACTATACGTAACAACACAAACAGTCATAATTAAATGACTGCTATTTTTTGTAATGGAAAAAGTATACAAACACCCTGAACACTTCGGAGACTCGGTTTTCATGGACTAACAGTGCTACTCTTTCTTTATTTGCAACCAATCATACAAGAAAATTGTGATGTCACTTTTCAAAACACATAATTCAATCAAAAGGTTTTGAGAAATAAAAGAACCACGTGACATATCAAAAAGAGCTGGAACACATCATGACAGAGGCCAACACAGCCTAACCCACGCTAGCCCCGGAGCCGCACGCTTACAAATAGTTCTCTCTACAGTTCCTCCCATGCTTCGCTATGGTTATTTGACCATAGCGAAGCACTTGAGGAATCTGAGATCAGGTGAATTAGTTCCTAACGAGGTAAATTAGTTCCTAACAATAGAAATTTAGGGCGGAATTAATAGACGTTTTTGTAATACCTCTGTGGCGCTAAGTCACGGATTGCGTACTGTCTAAGGTAGGAAAAACCGACGCTTAGAAATGACTTGTGATATTTATCTATTAATTTCGCCCTTATATTCCCCAAAACAGCCAAAACTTTCAACACCTAAAAACGGCCAAAACATACATTCTTCTAGAAGCAGTCAATGTTAA
>JAMCCL010000907.1:0-12930 GCA_024516035.1 Bactericera cockerelli | reverse complement strand
ACTTGGGTCAGAGTCGTGGTACCTAATTGTGTCTTTTTAGCTCCATCATCTCAGCTATGGGTCTTGCCACAGGGCAAACTTTGAAACCAGGGTTGGGAGTTTTTTTTCAATATTGATTTTTCAGTTTTTGGTAGTTAATTTTGAATTATACTAAAGGCCCTAAAGTGTACAGAAATTTAATTTTCAAAGAATTGCTGAAATTAGAGTGAGAAATTCATATAAAATATGTTGGTATACTTTTTTTTCAGTCGAAATTTATAAGTTGGCCTTTGTTTATTACTTTAAAGAAAATATTTTCAATCTCTCAATGAATCATAATTATTCAGTTCATAGTAGGTTATCATTACCATTTTTTTCTCATTAATTGCATTATTTCAAGAAATTATTTCCTAAAAAAAATAAATCACCACAAGAAATCGAACCAGAGACCGCGAACACCGAAACTAATACTTGACCGCAAGACCACCTACGCTGTCGGATTAACATGGCAGCCACATCTGAAGGAGAAAGGCAGAAGGAAATGGTCCAAATAGTTTACATGATATCGGTAAGCTATGTACATTCCAACAGTCTTTGGTATAGAACCCATTATTAGTTTATTTTTATTGGTTCACATTTACAAAGATTAGTTTGCAAATAGTGAAAATCAAATTTCAAACGTCAATTACTAAAATCGTGTAAAGCTATAAAGATCGAAAGGAATTTCAGTTATTTTTACCCATTTATTATTGGTTTTGTATTTAGGTTTAACCCGTTTCAATTCGTCACTTACAACTATCATGGCCATACTATTGAGGCCGGGGTTTTACCCACCTTCTCTGGGAAAACTGGCCACATCTTTAAAACCTTAAGTCTAGTTGGTCACTAATCTATGTCTTCTCCATACTCGACTCGACTTGCTTAACTAAAATGTTTAAGAAACTGTTGTATTCAATGAGCGATCTACAAATGAGCATAAATAAATCGTGTAGTCAATTCAATAATTGAAAAAATACCGCAATTTTTTAAATTTACATATCACCACATTAATTAAATTTTATTTTTTGAGAAAATTGAAAGTAGGTTTTTGTGGGTGTGTTTTTTTTTTTTTTTTTTTTTTGATAAGTTGAACTACACATTTTTTTGTGCTTTTATTGGTTTCCAAGAAGCGACTAATGATCTTCTGACTAAAAATGGACTATTAGCTATTAAGAGATCCAAGTTATTCGGTCTCAGCTCATTTAATAGTTCCATGCTCTAGATCGGATCTGAGAGAGAATCACGAATTCCAGACCATCTCCCACGAAAAACAACAAGGCTAGGGTCACATCGTTGATCTTGGTTAGAGCTTTCTTTTCAAAAGGTTTTTTCGATTCAAAGAGAACTTTTTAGAGTCATTACCAGGTCGAGAGGTCACTTGGCTCAAGAAGACGTCGCTTCTATTGGTTTAAATTGCATTGGTACAAAGATAGTAACGTATCAGTTTTAAATAATATTAGAATAGATTAACAGACAAATTATAAACAGGATTAAATTTAATAGATGAGCCCCCCGACTGCCTCTCAGATCAGACTATGGTTCCTCTGGTGCTTTTATTAAGTGGTAAATTCCTAAAATATGTATTATAATAACTATGAGGTAAAGCTCAAGCACTGCGAGAGATTCAACAAATCACCAGAGTACCTGGCTAGACTAACAGATGCATGTTAAGTAGATAGGTTACATTACAGCTCTTCTGGGGGTCTTTTCTAAATAAAATAAAGAAATTCCTATGTGCTGCGTCCATTATTTTGAACTATTGCACCCATTACATTACATTTCTTGAGTAGATAGGTAGGTACATACATGTGCCTTGTATCAAAATGCAAGATCCAAATCAAGACATGTACACTTGTACAGTAATACAGTATGTATAATTTAGGTACATGCATGAAAATCATTCATATAACTACTCGATAACAATAATGTGATTGAATTCCAAGAGTTCAAACACTTGAAGGAAAAAAACAATGAACAATTTATGCAGTCCTAAATACCAAAAAGAAGGCTCCTACATATGTAAGTGTGGGTGCACGATCAGGAACAAAATCAATCATAAAATGTCAAGTTCTCTCCATTTATTTTGCTCTCTCTCCATTTTTACAGTTCAAGACAATAGTATTGTTGGGATTAATGAATGATTAAGTGATTTTTGATCGATTAGTACTTATTACAGTTAAGGTATACAACCCACACTAGTTTATTGTTCAAAGAGAATTATTGATGCCAATTGCCAAGTAGGTAGAGTGTTGCCTAATACACAAGTTCCTAATTACTAGAGACCGGACTTTATGAAAAATGCATACTTTCATATGAAAATGCATATTTTGGCAATTTTTGAGAAAAAGTTCATATTTCGGGCATTTCGTGCATATTTTGCATATTTTTGCTCTTTACTGTATAATAAATGCTCAAAAGTAGCTTTCAAATCATTTTGGAAACAACATTGAATATTATTGTTTTAGACATAAAATAATATAGGTATATGGGTAATCGAAAACGTAACTTTATTGGGTGCATTTACCATCCTATGGAACATAGACAATTTTGGGAGCACCTACCATATCATTGGGCACGCGCGATAGAATCTGTGTATAGAGAGAGAGAGAGAGAGAGAGAGAGAGAGAGAGAGAGGAGAGAGAGAGAGAGAGAGAGAGAATTACGATGCGTGTGATAACTCGTTCAAGTAGTGTGAACGTTGTCCGAGTTCCTATTACGAAGACTTACTCGTATTTCAGTTTATTAATTTTTCATAAAAAAAATAACAACAGACAATTAATTAAAATGCCGCCTAGCAAAAGTAACGTCGAATTGTGGATAAAAGACTATCCGGCTGGTACTTTTACATATGATGGCGTGGTATTGTACTGTCAAAATTGTGAGAAGGCTGTATCATGTGAGAAAAAATTTCAAATACAGCAGCATGCAAATTCAAACCGTCACATTGCAGGGAAATCTTGTAAGCCTCGTCAGCAGCTCTTGATGCAGTCTTTTGCATCTGCTTCAAACAAAGACTAACTTCAGTTCTGATTTATGTGAAGCTCTAATGGCCAGCAATATTCCTATCTACAAAGTGAACAATCCAGCCTTTAAAGCCTTCCTTCAGAAGTATTGCGGTAAAGAACACAATGTGCCGGATGAGTCTACTCTACGCAAGCTCTATGTTCCAACTATATATGAGACTGTTCTGAAAAATATACAGAATGACATTGGAGATGAGCTACTTTGGATTTCTACTGATGAAACTACTGATGCTTGCGGTCGCTATGTTGCTAATTTGGTAGTTGGAAAATTGTGCATGCAGCCATCCCGGTCTTACTTAGTTGCCTGTAAAACAATCGACAAGACTAACCATGCTACAGTAGCAAGATTCGTGAACGATAGTATCAGATCTTTGTTTCCTGACTCCTCTGATAAGATTGCACTTTTCCTGTCTGATGCGGCGCCATACATGGTGAAAGCTGGAAAAGCTCTTGAAGTATTTTATCCAAACATGATACATGTTACCTGTATTGCACATGCTGTTCATCGTGTAGCGGAAGAAGTAAGGAATACCTTTGGCAACGTTAACAAGCTGATATCTTCTACTAAGAAAGTATTTTTAAAAGCTCCAATCAGAATACAGTTCTACAAAGAAAAGCTCCCAGGTGTGCCTCTTCCACCTGAGCCGATCATCACACGTTGGGGAACCTGGTTGGAGGCAGTTCTATTTTACAGCCAACATTTTGATCAAATTAAAGAAGTTGTTGAAGAACTTGACAGCAATGACGCTTCGTCCATTGGAGAATCTAAGGAGGCATTTCAAGATGAATCCATAAGAAAAAACATTGCCATCATCACTACTCACTTTTCTCATGTACCTGCATGCATCGAGAAACTTGAAACCCGAAATTTGACTCTATCTGAACAACTTGATATCATCACAGATTTGGAGGAGAGGAATTCAAAATTACCAGCATGTCTACCCATCAAGCTTAAGTCCAAGTTGGCGTCCGTGTTAGAAAAGAACCCAGGACTGGATTCAGTGAAGAAAATCAATGAATACATTAATGGAAGTGGATTGTCCCTACCAGAAACTGTAACTGTATCTGAGGCCCCCAAATTTAAATATTGTCCCCTGACAAGCGTAGATGTCGAACGCTCTTTTTCGACGTATAAGAATATTCTCAATGATCGAAGACATAACCTAACAATGGAAAATATAGAAAAATACATAATTGTAAACTACAACAAAAATCAGGATACCTAATTGAACACCTTGAATGAACTCGAAGTACCTATATATCTTTTTTGATTTTCTTCTTTCTAAGTAGGTAGTCTAAACTAACGAAATTCGGGATACCTATACATATACTCGTAGGTATCTTTTCTGTTCCTCAGTGATTCTGATTAACTTTGTCTCAATAAATACCTACTTGATTTGGAATTCTTGAATAAAATAAAAAAATAGTGTTTTACTTCATTGTCTTTTGCGTGCATGTTTTTTTCATATATTTGAGTTTTCGTGCATATTTTGTTCATAATTTGGCGGTTTTTTTATTCATATTTTCATATTATTTTGGGGTTTTTTTCGTTCATAAAATCCGGTCTCTACTAATTACATACTATCGATGAAAATGACTCGACTTCCTTTTTAGAATTAACACATACCTAATTGTACACCATACTGTTGAAAACTGACTATCGAAAATTTTGGGTGATTCCTTTCTAGGATAAGGAAAGTAAAAAAAAAAAAAAGCTGCAGAAATTTGGAAGCCAATACACTTTGAATTAAACAGTTAGTTATTCTCGTAAGATCGCTGAAGTTCAGCAACGTTTATCGAGCTGAAGACTTGGTAGGTGACTCCCCAAGTGTTAATTATTTTCGCTACATGCTGGTATTCCTATGCCCATTACCCATTAGTTTTGTTATGGTCAGGATGATACCACACTGTATAATCATATCAAATCAATAAAGGGTTATATAAATAAACAATTCGGTTATATAAATAAACATTCAACAAATTATTTTCGACAACTTCACATTGGTTGGTTAATAATATATGAATGCGTCTGACCTCCCAAACGACCTATCCATATAACTGGAGGGCAGGCTTAGTAATTATTTCTAACAAATAGGACAGATAAAGAGAAACCATTACTTTTATTTGCGAGCATAAGTTTTTATTAAAATCTATTTACTTCTATGTAACTGTGTTATTTTTTTGTTTTTACAGAAGGTAAAAAGATGGGTGGTTCAGAAACCAAAATATGGTATACAGGGTATACTATACATCATACATAACTATATTATGGATCAAAATAACCATTAGAATACAATAAATCTCTTTAGTGGAAGGAATTAACCATCAGGCGAGGTAATAATGCTCAAAGCAGTTTCTACCACCTAACCCTCAGAGTCTTATTATCAGATCTCATAGTCAAATAAATGAAAATGAATCCCAACATTAGGTAGGACCCAAATGAATAAGTAATGGATCTGGGTAAGGCAATTAAAAAAATTAAAGTACATTATTTGCAAAATTTCTATATTCCTAAGTCTACTAGTTGATATTTTACGTCAATTTTACGAGCGTGTGAAACACCCTGTATACTGAAAATTAGAATAAAGCAATATCATAATGAAGTTGATATAAAGGTGCGAACACAGGTTATACACAATAATTTTAAATCTGTGGGAATTTCAATTTAATTCCACTCAGGACAGGCCAAACACAAACAGTCAGTTTGTCCACTACCAACTACCACAAACCTATTTATCTTCTAGGTTAAAAATATTAAAAATACTCCTAATAAAAAGTCCTAACTGGTGAGAGTTTAAAAATGTCGAATACAAGGAATTATGTTAATTACACCACTAATGAGAACGTAGATATTATGATTTTTATGATGCTTGTCTACTCTGGAATCGTGCCTACATACTAGAGACTTTTTATCTCACAAACTGAAATTCACGGCCACTGCTACAAGTAGTAATGTTTTTATATGTAGAAAAAATATTTGTATTAATTACATAATAATTTAATTATTAATATTTTTGTAACAAGGTAGGTACTTCTTAAATTAGAAATGGGAAACACGTGTTTTTAACGCACATTGCATAACTCCAAAGTTGTCGGGCAAACATAAAATTTCCCCGAATCAACGAGTCTCTCTTTATCTGCCTTTCTGTTTCACTTCTTATTAAATTTAAATAATTATGGGTATTATTACAATACTATAAAACACTATACAACTCTTGTACATTAAAAATAAATGATATTAACAATAAAATATAAGATGTACGTTAGTACAAGTTAACAAAACAACAACAAATTCTTAATAATAAGTATTTTTTAGATGATTAGTTCATAAAATTATTTAAAATATAGATTTGAAGTTTACTTAATGAGAAATAGTAGGTAAAATAAACTCATTTTTCCCTACAAAAATTTCGATTTTAAAACAAGTTTTATGTTTAGGTAATAATATACAGTCATACAGTATATAAAATGTCTTTTTACCTAATTGCTTTTCAATACAGATTTGTATCTTTGAATCAAAAGAGAGATTCAATAAAAAATTGAATATTTTGCTTTCAATTGCAATTCGAATATTTTAATTTTTTAATATGTTATAAGTTATAATAGATAAAATATTTTATTAATGTAATGTTTGTGAAATTCACCATAATACCGGCCAAAGTGTAAAGTTTTATTTAGGACAAACCAGTCTAAATCGTAGATTTAAGAAGAGAAAAAACATCTTTTTTAGCAAAGGCTAGATAACGTGAAGTTAGATTATTATATACCTATCTTAGACTAGATAATCTAGATAACCTACCTTAACGTAACCTAGTCAAACTAAATTTAGCTTTTCCATAAAATTGTCTGGTGAAAAAATAGTTTGTCATTTAAAAAATTGACCGGTAAAAAATACATCAAACAATATCTTATTTGTTGAAAAAAAGTGAAGAACCGTAGAATTCATCATCATCATAAAAAAGAATACCCTGGTAAAAAAAATCAATTTCAACAGCCACTTTCCAGTTGACAACGTAGATAAAATCCAAGCGGTGTGTGTGCAGGTTGCAGAACTTGAAGATATCTGAAGGGACATGGTGTGTTTTACAATTTTTTTCCATTAGATAACATTTTCATATTCACATTTTGAGTTCTTTGGTGTAGAATGACCGGGAGTCAAATATGGTAGCAGATTATCATCTGTGGATGAAATGAAAAAATGGGACAATATTATTTTTTCAAAATATTTCAAAAAAATTAATATTGGTAATAATATTATAAACTGCATGAAAAGTAGGTACACAAAAATATATTTTGCAATTGAATAACGCGACAAAATTCGCGAACCAGGTCAGTCTGAAATGTGTGCAAATAGCAAAAATTTATCATGAGTTAATTAACTTTAAAATGTAATAAAATCCATTTAGGTACATATCACGAAATAAAATAGTTATGTAGATACAGAATATCACTATAAAATTCAGCTATGTCAAATAGCAGTAGCAAGCAGGTTTTTTGGAATGAGAAAAAACCAGCAAATACACACCAGTGGCATTGTAAACAATAGATTAATTGAATGATAATATTAAAAAATATGTTATTTATTAGCCGAAAACATAATATTTCTATAGATATAATAATTATGTATGTGTAAATGTATAATAAGTAATTCTCTAGAGCTGTACCTATTAAGATGATGGTATATCCAATCCGTTTCCACAGCATATAAGATGAGAATAAACCCCCTCTCTAATATTTATAAATTAATCACGATAACTGATAAAAAAAAAGTACAAAAAAACTTCGGATCTACTATTTCGACCATGCCTTAGTTCAATTTAAATTTAGTCCATTTGTAAATTTTGGGCGAATAGCTTGTATTTAATAATGAAATGAACCATCAAAATATTTAGTATTTTCAGAATAGCTTGATCATTCGACTGTACAAATAATGTACATAAATACTTCATAAATAAAATATCACGTGTTTGTTTAATGTACCTATTTCCTTGAAAACGGTTCATTATTAACAAAAATATTGTATTTAATTTTTTTTAATATAAGGCAAGCTCGCAGAGTGTGCTTACTGACACGTCAGTTTGATGAGCTATAGGACAGGTCAGTAAGAGACAATCACCCCCAGCGCGGTGGCATTGTTAGACTCCATTGTAAAGAGGGACTCCATTGTAAAGAGGGAATCACCTCTAGCTCTCGATCATCAGGTAGCGGGTTCGAATCTCGACGGTGCAATTTTTTGTGAAATTCCATATTATGCATTTCCAGCAGAGGGAAAATATGCGTTTCCAGGGCAAGGAACTTTATTTGACGTAACGACTATAACATTGTGAAGTATTTTAATTGTTCTAGAATTTGCATGTTTGTATTCAGTTAGAAAAAATAATCTACTGTTTTTTTTTTAATAATAATTTCCATAAACAACAAAACTCACTTGTTGCACAGAGTTGCCAGGTTGTTCACTATTGAAATGGCCACCAGAAGAATAGGAAGTCCTAGCGAACTCAGTCCCGATGCTCCGTCTGAAACAAACATTATTAACATTAATATAGCTTAATTTATATTGTTAATTATAAATACACATTTACATCAATTCATTCATTCATAATCAAAAAAATTCCGAAAAGCAGGTGTAGGTACCACATGACTCTTACTTTGGAACAGTCTCCTATTCGGTATTTAGGTACGTACCTACTAAGAAAGGCTTTCTATTAATTCCAAATATGATGCCAGCCACGGGCGAAAATCTTAACCAAGTACTGGATTTTAGCTAGTAGACTCAGGCAATGACTGAGATTGAAGATGAGGCCATTGGATTTTTTCTGTCTGCCAAATTTGAAGTATTTGCACCAAGTGAATGAAAAAACCATATATTCACTTCAGTAATACGTAAATTTTCATGGAAATCATTATTTCGTGGTTCAATTGGCTGAGTCTTGCGTCTTGCAAAAATACTGATAAAAAATATCTATTAAAGTTTTTTAGGAACAGATTTTCAACAGATTTTTTCCCAGAATCGAGGACGGTAAGTAGTTTCCTTCAGCCAAAACCCACACAAAGATTTAGCAAGACCACAGGGAAACTTTTTCAATTAATTTTCAACTTTTTTACGAGGACAAGAACATTCGAAGCACGTTCTAGTTTTTAGTTTTTTCTTCTCCGTTTGAACACAATTTTCGGACGAGATCTGAAAGAAAAGTAATTTTTTACCAGACTTTTAGAAGGAGATAAAAAAAAGTATTTTTTTTTATACGAGAAATGATGTAAAGTAATTTTTTACCAGACTTTTAGAAGGAGATAAAAAATTTATTTTTTATACCAAAGATCTTTTATTCAGGGCTCATGTGTATAACTACTGAACCAATGCCACAATATAGAGACGGTTATGACAGCGGATATGGTAGGCGGCCACAACGAGGACCCTGGGACTATACCCTACACCCTAAACCTCGACCCCAGACCCTGGTACCTACAGCTTGATATAGACGATACTATGTTCGGGACTCCGTTGTGGCCGCTTACATTTTTAATTACATGGTTGGATTATTTTACGTGGTCCGGCTCTACCCCAGGGTTCAGGGTATATGCCTCCGTTGTGTTCGCGCACTGATACACAAGTTGTCGTCAGATCATTGAAGTTACGTAAAGTTCAGCGTGGTAAACACATCGATTGGTGACCGTTCTAGTTTCCAATTCGTCCATGGTCCATGATAGTAATCTACGTTCTGCTGGCTATTCTTGGCCCCACTCAGGGTGGGCGAGGTTAATTTATCTAAATGGATAGTTTTCCCAGTGAATCGTGGGTAAAACTCCGTCTTGATGTGACCATAATTATGTAGTTAAAAGTGAGGTTAACCCCAAATATACAAACACAGTTAGTGTAGCCCGAAAGACATTAGTTCCATGAAATTTTGCAATTTATAAAGAAACTCTTTGGTCACAAAATGAGCTATTTTTTCACCATTAAAAATCTGAACACATTTGGCTGGGTCCCTAATGTGGCTAGAACTTTTTTTTTCTCTTGGTCTCTCCCTCACTTTAAAATTTAAAATTTAATATTTAAAAAGAAAATATTAAAAAAAAATCAGAAATATGAGACGCCATGGGTTAATTTCAAAGTTCAAGCTGAAATAGAGAAACGCGCTGTATTATTACGTAGATGGCGTAACAATAAAAATAATAAAATTTTGTATGAAGAATACAAACAACAAAGAAATATTACCACAAACCTCATTAAAAAACAAAAAAGAATTTACATCCACAAACAAATTTTAGATGCAAAAGGCGACATGCTTAAAACTTGGAAAATAATAAATGACCTTATGGACCGAAAAATTAGATTACCAATTGAAATGACATTAAAGCGCTATTTTAAAACCGATGATCTTGTTACGTTATCGAACCAATTTAACAACAATTTTATAAATCAGGTGACAGAGTTAAAGGTGAAAAATGCAGGACCTATCCTGGACGTACAATTCGAACAGCACGAGAAGCCTTGTGATAACACCAGCATGTTCCTCAGGAAAGCTAAAGAAAAAGAAATTTTAAATATCTTGAAAAACATGAAAAAGACAGGGCAGGGCATTGATGGGATAAGAAACATAGATCTTATTAGAAATGCAGCCTTGTTTACACCTCTGGTGACTCACTTTGTAAATTTAATTGTAAATAATTCTAATATACCACAAGGTTTGAAAACGTCTTGCATTACGCCACTATTTAAGAAGGGCAAAACGAATGAACTTCGAAATTACCGTCCAGTAGGTTGCCTCCCAATATTAGAAAAAGTGCTAGAAAAACACATGAATAATTTGACTAAAAAATACCTAGAAGAAAATCAAATTTTACCGGAATTCCAATATGGGTTTCAAAGTGGTAAGAGCACTATATGTCTACTACAGGATTTTGCTGACGAGATCAACACAGCCTTGGATCAAAAACAATGCGTCATTGTCCTGCTGCTGGATTTAAGCTTTGTTTTTGACACCTTAGATCACGGCATCCTATTAAAGAAATTCAAAGAGGTAGGAATATCACATAAAATATTCAAGAACTACCTTCAAGGGAGGAGCCAGATTACGAGGATTGGAAAATCGACCAGTAATAAGCTACCTGTTGAACAGGGCTCTGTCCAGGGGGGGATCAATTCACCTACATGGTTTAACATCTATACCTACGATGTAAAAATTTAACTAAAGTCTCTAGTCTCAAGATGTTCGCTGACGACAGCTGCATTGTCTCAGTTCACAAAGACCCTATAACTGCAGTTAAAAATGCGCAAAAAGACATGATAAACCTCCAGAAATATTTTTATAATAATCATATTTTCCTTAATCAGACCAAAACAGAAGCTTTAGCGATAGGTTACATGTGCAAGAGAATCAATATGGACGAACACAAAATCATTTGTCACTCCCGCCAATGCCTCTACGATAAAACGTACGATACCTCCTGTTCATGTATATCTATTGATTATAAAGATGAAGCAAAATATCTTGGTGTATATATTGATAATTCCTTCCAAATGAAACAACATGTATATAATATTTGTAAAAAGTTACGAATTATCAAGTATAAATTAAATAAAATAAACGCCCAAACTCTCCCTCTGACCACCAAAAAGATTATATACTTTTCCTTAATTGATTCTGTCTTGAGATACGGGGTCACCTTATATACATATGCTCCACAGTACATCTTGAGACCTTTGATCACTCAACAGAATCAAATCAAGAAACTTTTACTCCACCAATCAAATGTCGACTGCCTAACCCCAGATGAACTGTCGAAATTCACGCTAATCTATTCCAACTTTTTCAATAAATCATTTCGACAGCATATTCATCAGCCGTACACTCTGAGGCACCAGGCGTTCAGGCGGATCAGAGTTAACACCATACGATTTGGAAACAGGAGGCTAGAATATTGTATTCCCAGGTTACTTAACGATTACTGTCAACCATTCCTAGAAGAAAAAGATAAATACAAAATAAAAGAAAAATTAAAACTAAGTATTTTAGAAAAGAGAACATATTAGGCAGCAATTTTATATATTAAAATATTAATATCATTTGAAAATTTAAATTTACATGTATACCTAATAATATATAAGTAATGAATAATAATGCAGGTATCACCTATCACGGTATTTCATAATGATAGGTATTACATAATGAGTAGCGAAGAGGTGAGGTCCATTATTATAAATAGTATAGCACATCATATATTATGTACATAGTTACACTATATTTTAGTATCTTTTATCATAGATGTTTTTTTTCACTAGAAAGATTTATGTAAAATAGTAGAATTTCACCATCAGGTTATGAGAAGGTATGACTATATTTAACAATTAATGCAAAAATTTTTTTTTAAGGATCAGTAATTTTTATAGATAAATTGGGAAGAGAGATTCCCCATTATAAGTTAGCTCTTAGCTTAGGGGAATTATGTTGTAAAAAATAATAAAATAAAACAATTTATAATGTTATCAATCAATCAATCAATCACCTCCTATTTACCTCCCTCTTCTCCTCTCTCCTCTCCTTCCTCCCCACTATCTACCTTTCCCTGTCTCCCTCCCTCTCTTTCTCTGTCTGTCTGTCTGTCTCTCTCTCTTCTCTCTCTCTCTCTCTCTCTCTCTCTCTCTCTCTCTGTCTCTCTCTCTCTCTCTCTCTCTCTCTCTCTCTCTCTCTCTCTCTCTCTCTCTCTCTCTCTCTCTCTGTCTCTTTCTCTCTAACTATTCTACTCCTTCCCTGGAGCACTATGCACATCTCGGTTCTCTATTTCACTCTCTTTGTCCTACCATGTCCCCCAGGGCTCTTGTATACAACCCCGGTCCTCCCCCTCCTCATAATCCTATCCCTCCTCTCATCTCCTCTCTCCCCTCCCC
>JAMCCL010000906.1:0-12989 GCA_024516035.1 Bactericera cockerelli | reverse complement strand
GGGCAAGAGAGTGAACATAATCCACTTACTTTTTGAAAGTGATGTGGCAACTCCTTGTTGAAGTATTGGGCAAGAGAGTGAACATAAGCCACTTACTTTTGAAAGTGATGTTGGCCAGTTTGACCGCAATATCAGCGACAGCATCCAGGATGTAGATCACATAGGGGCCGAATCCGGCTTCAGCTTGTTGGGCGGGAAATCCACAGGATGTTCTGGAACCAGAAGTGAAATATAACACAGGTTACCTTATATTATTACTAGCCGTTTGCCCGTGCTTTGCAACGGGACTAAATTTCAAATTTACTAAGGCATGGCCGTACTGCTGGACAGCAATGCCTTTTTGAACTTTTTATAACTTTTCTGGACAAAACGATTATAGTTTTGGGGGGTCAATTCTGAGACATTTTTCGCTATCTCTTACCGTTTCGGCTAAACAACTCCGGACAAACAAACATAGGTAGGTAGTCCTTTTTTTCTGTTTTATATATAGAGATTCATATGGGGCCAAGGCCAAATAGTTGAGAAAAAGATACAGGTGGTCAGTAGATTCATAGGTAACCCTTCATTCTGGAAACCTTTCTCACTGTCATAATCTCCTAATATCCCTTTCAACTGACACACAACACACTCTGATTGGTTTATTTGAACGAAATTTGACGGTTGAAAGGGAGACATGGAGATTTGGAGAGTGAAAGTGGTTTCTGAAAGGAGGCCCTGATCACTTTACAAAAAAATAATTACCTATCTAGAAATCTAGGCGTGGCCATTTTCTTTTGTTCTTCAATTAAGTTTTGAATATAACCTTCTAAAAATATATTTCCCAGGACTAAAAAATAAGGAATTGAAAGAATGTGGTTGGGGGGGAAAAAAAAACAAAAAAAATTGCTACTGTACTAATAATCATGTTATATGGAACTTTTTTTTTGAAGAGGAATGTTTTATTTATTTTTATTAAATATAAAAAACTTGTCCCAGGGACCGTCCTATGGAACTTACCTTCTTCTGTAGAACGCAGTAGCGAAAAATTATAAAAGTTAAAGTTTCAAATCAGTCCTGCCGAAAACTAAAGCTCTTTGAAAAACCGTCAGAAAGTGACGCTCGGAAATTCGCTGTTGAACGGAGGAGAATCGGAGCACAAGTGATTTCGAATAAATGTCTTATGCTTCCTAGCTCTAGGTCAAGAGTGTGGAGGGCTCACCAGTTGTCGGGTGAGGTCCAGAATAGCGGCGATGAGTGAGTTGGGGTCATCTGATTCTTGTGGGCCTCCATGCTGAGTCCGACCCTGCTAAACAGCCAGGCAGCCAGGGATGTGAACATGAAGAACTGCTCACCAGGGTTGGTCTGTATCGCGAAATAGTGCCTAGGATGGATGATTTTGAAAAAATGAAGTTTACGTCATAACTTTTTTTATGCATTTTAAATTTAATCAAAGCTTATTGTATTTTAACTTTAATTAAGGCTTTATGTATTTAAATTTCATTAAGGTTTTATATATTTTAATTTTTGAACTAATGGTTTATGTATTTTAAATTTAATTAAGTCTGTACAGTGTACGTATTTAAAATTTATTTATTATTTCATTTTAAGTTCCTCCAGCTATACAGGGTGATTCAGAAAAGTACCGTCAAACGTTAACCACATATTTTATGGGCTAGTTAAGGAGGGGTCAACTCTATAAAAGAAAGTGCGCAAATGACTCCTAACGGAGGTACACGCCCCTTAAGGTGTTTTTAAACAATCGAAATTTTCATTTTACGGCTTACCTATTTGGGATATCGCAATGTGGTAAAAAAATCACTCTCAATACTAGATAGCACCTTTCTTTTGGCACAAAATTTAACACCATTCCAATGTCAGGGGCGGTCTCAGGAGGGTCAGATGGTAGAAAAAAGGTTCTAACTTTTTAGTCGTTGCTTGTAATTGAATTTGGTTTTCACCCTATTAAAACGTCTGTCATTGTCTACAATAATGTTCTGAATAATTTTTTTCTCAAACCAACACAAACGCTTGAAAATCGAAATTGAAGGGCTTAAGCCGAAATAAGATTTACAGCAAATGTTCCACATGGGCTCCTCTGGCTTCAATGCAGACCTCCATACGCCTTCGAAAAGATTGACGAACACGTTCAAATATTCCAGGACTATTTCTTTGTTAAATAATGAATTGGCGGAAAATTCTTGTTCTAAAATTGTATGCTAGTTGCATAGGTTTCAAAACTTAATGCGGTTTTAAAATCTTCAATTTCAATTTTCAAGCGTTTGTATTGGTTTGAGAAAAAAATTATTCAGAACATTTTTGTAGACAATGACAGACCTTTTAATAGGGTGAAAACTTTCAATTACAATTACAAGCAACGACTAAAAAGTTAGAACCTTTTTTCTACCATCTGACCCTCCTGAGACCGCCCCTGACATTGGAATGGTGTTAAATTTTGTGCCAAAAGAAAGGTGCTATCTAGTATTGAGAGTAATTTTTTTACCACATTGCGATATCCCAAATAGGTAAGCCGTAAAATGAAAATTTCGATTGTTTAAAAACACCTTAAGGGGCGTGTACCTTCGTTAGGAGGCATTTGCGCACTTTCTTTTATAGAGTTGACCCCTCCTTAACTAGCCCATAGAATATGTGGTTAACGTTTGACGGTACTTTTCTGAATCACCCTGTATACATAAAACTTAAAGAAAGTTTGTTGTTAATGATTTAAAGAAAGATTTTTTTCATAATTTGTGACTAAATACTTAGGGCCACATTATGAAACAAAATCAAAATTAATCAAAGACAGACACGCCCTCAAGTCAGAGTTTGAACCAATCACAGCTCATTATATCTTGAGTTAAGATAGTGTTCACACTGCCCACTTTCATTAAATTTAATCCTGTTTTATAATTTATGAAGTAGGTACCTACTGAAGAAATTGGACTAAAAGCAGAAGTGAGATATTTGTGGGTTCTGCTTAGTCTGGCTATTACTTGGTTCACATGACATTCAACATGACTTGGCAAAAAATCACTACCAGACGCTCTATTTCGTTAGAAAATTCCCGATCTTACCAGAAATTCTAAATTTGTATGAGAAAACCGATTTTTTTTTGACAACAGATTCCCCTCGGTACCCTTTTTTTGAAAACAAAACACTCTTCTCCATATTATCTTTAGTTTTATCCAGGTAGCTCAGTGGTCAAGACAGCTGGTTCGAAACCCAGCCGGGACATTTTTTTATATACATTCATAACAACAAGAAATTAAGCATGTGAAATAAAAAAATTGAAGATATATTAACAAGAAATAGTAGAACAAAATAAATTGATTTCTAATTTGAGGCTACGTTTATACCTCAGACATTATCTGTTACTTAACCCCGACATGACATTCTCCCATTTGAATTAATGGGACTTAAGTCCTAGTCGGTAAGTTTCAAGCTGACGATATTATTATTTATTTATTTACTTTGGATGTCCTGGGTCCAAGTGAGGAAAAATAAGTAGTTCTTGTATGAGTAACGACCTGTGGCGGCATTATCAGAGTATAAAGAAAATAATTCAAAAGTAAAGGCAGCTCCTAGTGATGCTGCGTTACCCACAAAAATGTAAAGAGCCCTCGTGCTTCACCACGGAGAAATCGTACCATTCTAAACTTATTATTTATTTTTATCACGTGAAATACAGAGAGTGTACTCACCGATGCAGAGGACGTATCTTGAGGTGGCGCATGAAGTGGTCATCATAGTTGACCACCTTGAGCTTGTCCAGGAGAGCGTCCATCATAAGGAAAGGGGCGTGCTCGCGGTATGCTGCGTAGCGTTGGAAATAGGATGACTGACCTTGGAACTCAGTGTCCCCGCCTCCTCCCAGCCCTGAGAGCATGCTGGCGCTACTTCCCCCTGAAGAGGGCGTGTCTCGGATCATGGCGACCTTCAAATTATCGCAAGGTCATCGAGACCTTCACATTTCAGAGTGAACGTTCTTGAAAAGTCCACTTACAATAAATAATTAACTTTGAAATTGTTAATTCTTGTTAATCGCGTATCACATCCTCCAATAATCCACTTCACAAAACTTGATCTAAGAAGTTTTAAGCTTTTTCATTGAAGATTTTATTTGAAGGTTTCTTGTCCATTAGGTGGTTTAATCAGATTTCTTTTGAGTTAATACAAAAAAAATAAGAATGGGTTGGAGACGACCTGAAATGGGAAACGGGAGAATAGGTATTTACGGATTTACTCAGGATCTCACGAATAATAGGCAAAACCCTGGTTGCAACATAAAATTAACATGTGTGACAATTTGTTCTCTACTTTAACCAAACCAAAGAAGCAGCCCTTGCGGCTGCTTTGTGCGGCTGAAGGGTGCAACCGATTTTAACCAAATGCTTTTTGGTTCGTGTGGTATATAAAATCAACTTCCATAATACTTTTCAAGTCTCTAGCACTTACCGTTCTCGAGATAACTATGTGTTTACGGACGCATAGATCAATAGCCGAAAACAACTTTTTTGGTACTCGAGGCATGATTCGTCGAAAAAGTGAAAAACTGGGTAGGTCAGATTTTTGACGAATACTACTTACTTACCTACTTATCCGTGGCTAGGGCCTAGACGACCAAATGCCTGCTCAACAGCTTGCCTCCATTGAATTCGATTCTGAGCTAAAACCATCCATGTTTCTGGATTGATTCCAGCTTCTTCCGCATCTTTTTGAACATTGTCAATCCATCTGGTTTTTGGTCTTCCTCTTGTTCTGTGTCCATCCACTTTGTTGTTGAAAACTATCTGCGGTATATCTGTGATGTTCATTCTGGCCAAATGGCCTGCCCAATTCATTCTTCTATTTTCATTAGTTGTATGATGTTTGGATGTGTGTAACGTTCATTTAATTCTCTATTTTTAAGTATCCTCCATTGCTGATAGACAGGATCTTTAATGGGGCCGTAAATTCTTCTTAATATTTTCCTTTCGAAAACAAGGAGCTTCTGTTCATCAATACTACGGAAGGTAAGAGCCTCACATCCGTAAAGTACGACAGGTAGGACTGAGGAATGGTAGAGTCTTATTTTGAATGATTTGGAGAGTGAACGTTTTTTGAATACTTGATGTAGGCTGAAGTATGCCTTATTTGCATTTGCTAATCTTGCTTGAATTTCAACATCTTTTTCATTTTTACTATTGATTAATGTACCTAAGTACTTGAAATTTTCAACTTGTTTGAAAGTTTTGTTGTTAACTTGTAAAGGCTCTGTATTTATTCTTTTGTCTCTTCTAACCCACATGTATTCAGATTTATTTATGTTCACTTGTAAGCCAACTTTTTGTGCAACTCTGCAATAAGTGTCTGTTAATTTTTCAAGACTTTCTTTTGAGTTTGTGATGAGGGCGACATCATCGGCGTAAGCCAGACGGGTTATTTTAAAATCGCCTAATTTTATTCCAAGATTATCATCCTCAAGTTCTTTCTTTACTTCTCTATCTATCTTTTCTAAAACAAGGTTGAAAAGTACCGGGGAACAAGGGTCACCTTGCCTCAAACCAGAAGAAATATTGAACTTATCACAATTATTACCATGAGTTAAAATTTTGGCATAGGTTTCTTCCAGACACATGTTGATAAGTTTTATGAGCTTTGATGGAAATTGGAGCTCTTTCAAAATATTTATAAGTGTGGTTCGATGTATACAATCATACGCTTTCTGGAAGTCTACAAAGAGAATGTGTGTATCTTGGTTGTATTCCCAGGCTTTTTCAATTAAGAGTCTCAATGAGAAGATGTGGTCTACTGTTGACCTTCCCTTTCTGAATCCGCATTGGTAATCGCCTATATTATCTTCAGCATATGGTAGAATTTTCTTTAAAATTGCGAGGGATATGATCTTGTATGCCACGTTAAGAAGAGCTATACCTCTATAGTTGTCACAATTTCACGGGTCATTTTTCTTGTGAATGGGTGTAATCAGCGCGGTTTTCCAGTCAAGAGGTATTTTTGCTTGTTCCCATATAATATCTACAAGGTATTTAATTCGTTTCACTAGTTCGATGCCTCCACTTTTTATAATCTCTGCGTATATTTCATCCTCTCCACAGGCTTTATTGTTTTTTAAGCTTTTATAATTTGATGGATATCATCTAAAGTTGGTGGGTGACATTCTGGTTCAACTGTGTCTGGAAATTGAAATTCAAAATTATGTTCTGGATCTGGGGCACTTAGGAGGTTCGAAAAATACTCTTCCCATCTTTTATATATTTGTTCTTCATTTGTTAGTATGTTTCCATTCATGTCTTTTACAAATCTTTCTTTTCTTTTGTATCCATTGGTGGCTTTCTTCAAGTTTTGATACATTTGTCGTGATCTGTGGTGTGTATAATCGTCTTCAGCTTCCTCCAATATCTTATTATAGTATTCTCTCTTCTTTCGTCTAAGGAAGATTTGCGTTTCTCTTCTAATTCTGAAGTATTGTTCTTTTAAGTCACTGTCATTTAATTTTTCCAGCCACAATGTCCGGGAAATGTCAAATTCCTCCCCGTTGACCTTTTTTTTTAGCAAATTGGGTCCATATCAAATTCGGTCCTATGTCAAATTGGGTCCATATCAAATTGGGTCCTATGTCAAATTCGGTCCCTTAATAAGTAAATAAAAACAGTTTTAAGTATACAGGGTGTCCTACCAAACTTGGACACCTCAAATTACTCGGCCCCTGAAAGAATTTTTGAAAAATAAAAAAATCTAGGGTACATGTGCTAATTATGCGGTTTCAGTTATGAAATTTTTTTTATACAGGGTGGTTCAAAAGTCAGAAATTGAGGTATCAACTTTCGATTTTTAAATGGATCGACCTGAATTTTATTTGATAATTTTACTTCTGAATGATTCCTGAGTACTTTTTTAAACAAATATATTACATACAGGGTGGTTTTTTTTCGACCAATTTTTTTTCTAAATCTTGAATAACTCAAGTTCGGTTAATTTTTTCGATAACAAGAAGAGAATGTGTTTGTGTAATGAATACAAGCACTTTCAATTGGCACCAAAAAAATTTATACAGGGTGGTTCACAAGTGAAATAATTAGGTAGTTGATTTTTTTTAAAACCGAGTTTTTTTAATTTTTTATTTAGGATTAATAATTCTCGTCTAATTTCACACATTTTTCGTTAGTCATATCGAAAAACAAAACTAAAGTGTTGTACAGGGTGAGACATAATTTTTTTGTAACACCCTGTATATGGGCAGTCAAAGAGATGCAAAATTAAATATAAAGACTAAATATGCAAGAAAAACTTTGATTTTTAATTAAACTAAAAAGTTATGGTGTTTTAACTAATATTGTCGCATGGACCACCCTGTAGATATTTTCTTAAACCATCATATGGGTAGTCGAAACTGTCTAAAATTCAACGAGGAGTCCAAATCCGAAAGAAAAAAAATGAATTCAAAAAGCCATGCTCAATTTTGTGTCTACACCTACCTACTTTTTATTTCAAGTTTTAAAATCATTCAGTGTGGACCCCAAATTTAAAATGGCTTCAAATTCGTGTTTTTTACTTGTTTTTCCCACATGATTTGAAGTGTTCGTTGAATTTTCTACAACTTAGAGTACCTACATGATAGTTTAAGAAAATATCTACAGGGTGGTCCATGCGACAATATTCGTTAAAAAACCATAACTTTTTAATTAAATTAAAAATCAAAGTTTTTCTTGCATATTTAGTCTTTATATTTAATTTTGCGTCTCTTTGACTGCCCATATACAGGGTGTTACAAAAAAATTATGTCTCATCCTGTACAACACTTTAGTTTTGTTTTTCGATATGACTAACGAAAAATGTGTAAAATTAAACGAGAATTATTAATCCTAAATAAAAAATTAAAAAAACACGGTTTTAAAAAAAATCAACTCATTATTTCACTTGTGAACCACCCTGTATAAATTTTTTTGATGCCAATTGAAAGTACGTGTATTCATTACACAAACATATTCTCTTCTTGTTATCGAAAAAATTAACCGAACTTGAGTTATTCAAGATTTAGAAAAAAAATTGGTCGAAAAAAAACCACCCTGTATGTAATATTTTTGTTTAAAAAAGTACTCAGGAATCATTTAGAAGTAAAATTATCAAATAAAATTCAGGTCGATCCATTTAAAAATCGAAAGTTGATACCTCAATTTCTGACTTTTGAACCACCCTGTATAAAAAAATATCATAACTGAAACCGCATAATTAGCACATGTACCCTAGATTTTTTTATTTTTCAAAAACTCTTTCAGGGGCGGAGTAATTTGAGGTTTCCAAGTTTGGTGGGACACCCTGTATAGTATATAGACATGCAGCAAGACTATCGATTTCCTCCTTGAAGGCCATGCCTAGGGTTTATAGTAGGGTTAGGTAAAATACAATGAAGGCCATGCCTTGGGTTTATAGTAGGGTTAGGTAAAATACAATGAAGGCCATGCCTTGGGTTTATAGTAGGGTTAGGTAAAATACAATGTAGGCCATGCCTCGCTTTTATAATAGGGTTAGGTAAAATACATTGACGGCCATGCCTAAGGTTTATAGTAGGGTTAGGTAGAATACAATGTAGGCCATGCCTCGGTTTTATAGGAGGGTTAGGTAAAATACATTGAAGGCCATGCCTATGAGGAAAAACAAGATAACAGATCAAGCTCGCCGGGAGGCGAGCGCTCGTCAAGCAGCGCCAGCCTACCGGCCTATATTAACACGAAACAGAGTTTATATGTATTTTGTTTTATTGTTTTCGCACACTTTCCGCAAACTTTTATCAATTTTTATTTCAAATTCGTAATGAGACGCGAAAATAGATTGTGTTTCACGAAAGCGCGAGGTTCCTACGTACAGTTAAAGTCGTTTTCTAGCCACGCCGAAAATCTTGAATTTCATGAAATTTTTCATACGGGTTTTTTTTTTTTCAGACCAATTTTATGTCAAGGGTACAGCAACGTGTGCTTATCGTGGAAAGACGTGAGCTACGTTTTTGAATAGGGAATTTTTATCTCTGCATACCTTTTATAGTTTCAAGTATTTATTTTTTATAGGATAGGAGATATAGCCTTCTAAAATAAAACCGGAAAGTTGCACAGAGCCGCCCCTGGTTATCTTGGAGCTGCGATTGTGGTATTTTTCGAAAGGTCTTACTATAGGAAAAAATATAAAAATATAATTAAAGTATTACACTGGACCGAACTTGAGTTATAGCCTTTGAAAGGAATACTTATTATGGAGCCCAGAGCCGTCTATTGTTATCCTAGAGATGTATTTCTGGTGGTTTTAGAAAGGTCTAGTCAAAGGGAATGAGATCACTTAATTTCAGATGGTTGAAACAAGTAGAAAAGTATTTAAAGTCCTCTAAAGGTATATCTATAATGAACCCTGGAGCCACGCCTAGTTATCCCACGTGCATGACTGTAGGTTCTTTCTAAAGGTCTAATTACGGAAAATTATAATATGATGTAAATAAAATTTTAGAAAAATCAACGACAGTGTGAGATACAAAAAGAAAAAACTGAATTAAGATTAATGAGAGTTACAAAAAAATCTTCGCCGCACATAGAACTTAAAATATGGGTGGGACCCAATTGTCTTTGCTTCATCCAAGCTGCCAACAGACCGCTTTGTTAGAGTGGGAATAATAACGTTTTATAAATTCATTAAAAGGTTTCTACATCAAGAGGTAAACTAGATCTAT
The DNA here is from genome assembly GCA_024516035.1 of Bactericera cockerelli. Classification (NCBI taxonomy): domain Eukaryota; kingdom Metazoa; phylum Arthropoda; class Insecta; order Hemiptera; family Triozidae; genus Bactericera; species Bactericera cockerelli. The sequence continues at coordinate 3,301 of JAMCCL010000906.1, read as the reverse complement.
ATTATTATTATGAGCAGTGTATAAAATATTGGCCAGTAAGAAGCAAAAATATTGATTTGCAGATCAAATGATAAATATAATAAAATATTATGTATTGAGCAGTCTCTGTGGTGGTCGTCGACTGGTGTAGGGAAATTACAAAGTTTGCAAGGTGACCTGGGTTCGAATCCCGGCTAGGTAGATTTTTTTACTCTGTACTTTGGATGTCCGGTATTCTCGTGAGAGAAAAAAAACAGTAGTTGCTAGTTTGAGTCAACCTCCTATGACCGTTTAATTTCGAACGAAGTGAGTATAGTTTAACTCGATCAACATTTATTTGTCACAATCTAATTATCCATTTTTTATTTGTCGATGGCTATTCAGCGAGGGAATGCGGAGTGTGTGAGGGACACTATACCAAGCACTAGAGCGCTGGATGAAATATTTTACCTATAATTTTAATGTTATGTATTTTATTTATTATGTTCTATTTAAAAAAAAAAAAAAAAAAAATTATCCATCATCCTATGTATGAAACGTGATATAAGTTGCATTTTTGTCCGATCGAGCTGAAATTTTCAGGGTATATTCCATGGATATATGCTTGCCTATTAATTCATAATTATTAAATGTATATCTAGTACAATTTCTCACTTCTTCTGTTTATGTCTACCGATTATGCTGAAATGACACCATGTTTAGCAACTCGAAGTTAGGCAAATATATGGGTCAACATTTCTGAACACATAATAATACTCGGCACTTTCATTTCTCTCTTTATTTTACCAAGATCGAATTGGTCATGTACGTAGGTACATAATATAATTAAAATTGTATTGTAAACAAAACCACGAAACAGAATAATTGTCCGTTTTTTAACGAGTTCATTACTAATTTTTCAATACAAGGTTAAAACACTAGTTGATTATTATTGAATTATTGTTAATGGATTTTAAGATTAAATAGGTATGTTTTTTTCTTCATTATTATAAACTGGTTTAAGTCCCACAAAAGAAGCACCATTTATCACACCAACCTCCTCATTTTAAAACGATTGTGACCAGTTGATTGTATTTTGGTTTTAACGTCCTGATTTGAACTAGTCAGGGAGGGTTTTACCCTCCATTCGCTGGGAATCGTTCCAGCTACCCACATTTACCTCACCCAGCCTGGAGGGCTGTGATTCCAGACTCACGTGTTTAGAGGGGGAAAAATATTAGAAAGGTCTGCAACAACCGGTAATGGAACTCGAAATGTCTGGACTACGGGCAGTAGTTACAACCATTACGCCACGGAGGCTGGCCATTGACAGTCTAAATAAAGCATTTATTTGGATCAATACTTTTGTATTTTGAATCGTAAATTACGTACATAGATCTCATTCAAAATTTACAAATAACTACCTACAAATACAGGGCATCCATAAAGTCTCGCCCAAGCCTGGGTTTCTCGAAAACGACTCAAAATATCAAAAAACGCTAAAACCCGTATATCTACACAGCCCCAGTCAGGCTGGAAATGGACCAACTTCAAAATCTTGAATAGAATGGTGTGTCTTGTGGAATATTGTCTAAAGGTGTCATTGAGAGAATTTCATTACAACAAATTTCAGTGAGTTACGACTTGCCGTTCTTGAGATACAGGGTTGGACGTCCTGCGTATCCATATATTTTGACGTATAACTTGTTAACCGTAAATTATAGAAAAATGAAATTTGTCGATAAGAACTCCTTATGGCAAGATCTGTCGAACAATTTATAACTCGACATACACTCTTGATGTTAGTTTCTGGTCGGTTTCGTCAGGCAGCCGGACGAAAAAAAAAAAAAAAAAATTATCGAAAAAACAAATCAAGTTTTAACTTGTTCGAAAGGTTTTACCACTAGGAGTTATTATCAACAGACTTCATTTTTCTGGAATTTACGGTTAACGAGTTATACGTCAAAATATATGGATATTAGGCAGGACGTCCGACCCTGTATCTCAAGAACGGCACTAGTTCAATATAAATTACCCAACATTTTATATGATAGTCTTATAATATTACTGCGTATCACAAAAACCTTAAAATAAAAGTCTTTTTTCTTTTATCTGTTGATTACTTTCTATTTCATCTATCAGAGGATTTCATCTAAATCAAAAAGTAGTGATATCCCCCAAAAAACACTACGTGTAAAAATAGTCGTCAAGTGTTGGAATGATTAAAAAGAACTGATATCAAAAACGTCAATTTTCTATGTGTTGAAGGAATTATTTTTCACGTAATAAGTCTCTTGATAATTCAACCAAAATAATAGCCTCACAACAACAATACACCTTTGAGCAAACTTCGATTTGGTAATTTGAGAATTTAACCAAAAAATAGCCACACAAGAAAACAATGCTCTTGTAAGAACAATGGTTCTGTAATTATGCAACATTGTTCTTACAAGAGCATTGTTTTGTTGTGTGGCTATTTTTTGGTTAAATTCTCAAATTACCAAATCGAAGTTTGCTCAAAGGTGTATTGTTGTCGTGAGGCTATTATTTTGGTTGAATTATCAAGAGACTTATTACGTGAAAAATAATTCCTTCAACACATAGAAAATTGACGTTTTTTTTTATTTTTTTTTTTAAGTGGGGTTTTAACGTCGCTTTCAACTGCCATGGTCATATCACGACGGGGGTTTTACCCTCCATTCGCAGGAAACTCACAAACCTGCTACTCACATTGACCTCACCCAGCCTGAGTGGGGCCGGGAAACGCCAGCGTCACGAGAATTAGAATTTGAATGGTCACCCATCCAAGTCTTAACCTCGCTGGATGTCGCTTAACTTCGGTGTTCTGAAGGGAACCGGTGTATTCAACATGCCATCGACGCTGGCTAAATTGACGTTTTTGATATCAGTTCTTTTTAATCATTCCAACACTTGACGACTATTTTTACACGTAGTGTTTTTTGGGGGATAAGTATATACTCGTACATAGAATAATAGGGTAAGGTTGCTATATTTGGGGAGGTTTCCTAATTTGGGGAGGCGGTGTTTCTCCTCAAGGAGATGTTGCTGCCTGCGGTTAATGTCAGAATTATAAATGTAAACAACTTCCATGTGATTCCGATCATAATCTAGTTTAAATTAATTGCTTGAGAAAAAATATTTACAAAAATGTGATTTGGGCTCTTTAAAACTTTTTTAAAAAAGTTAAAACTAGTAAAGTTTGGTCAACAAAAAGGTAAGAAAATTATATTTATTCTTTAATAATGCATATAAAAATAGTTTTTTCTTTCATATCTCAGCTCTAAAGTTTTCTTTTAATTCTGTGTAAAAATACAAAATTATT
>JAMCCL010000905.1:0-12991 GCA_024516035.1 Bactericera cockerelli | reverse complement strand
CATTTTTTCTCGAAATTTGAAGTGACGACCTATCAACTCAGAGCAAAAAAGTTTTAGGCAAGGGTTTAGGCTTTCATTTGACATATTGATCGTGAAATTCTGATGAGTCATTCTTGAGCTACGCCGGGGAAGACCAGAAAATAAATGGGCGACAAAAAATATTCAGGTTTTTTTTCAAACCTAAATGACATTTTGTGTGTGTGTGTGTGTTGGTTGGTGTGGTGTGGTGTGGTGTGGGTGGTGTGTGTGGTGTGGTGTGGGGTGGTTGTGGGTGTGCGTGTGTGTGGGTGTGTGTTGTGTGTGTGTGTGGTGTGTGTGTGTGTGTGTGTGTGTGTGTGTGTGTGTGTGTGGTGTGTGTGTGTGTGTGTGTGTGTGTGTGTGTGTGGTGTGTGTGTGTGTGTGTGTGTGTGGTGTGTGTGTGTGGTGGTGTGTGTGTGTGGTGTGTGTGTGTTGGTGTGTGTGTGGGTGTGTGTGTGTGTGTGTGTGTGGTGTGTGTGTGTGTGTGTGTGGTGTGTGTGTGTGGTGTGTGTGTGGTGTGTTTGTGTGGGTGTGTGTGGATGTGTGGGTGTGTGTGGGTGGGTGTGTGTGGGTGAGCGTTGTGTGTGTTTGATGGGCTGGCGAAGCGGCGGGTGTAACCCGCTAGTTTATGTTATAAACCCATAAGTAATTTAGATCAATAATTACTCGCTGAACTGAGAATTTTCAAACTTCGAAAATAAGAGATTATGCATAGATTATCGTACATACATAGATTCTTTCATAAAATTGAACTAGAACAAGGATAAAAACATAATAATTACATTAAATGGGAGGCATATCCTGTCTTTTTATAGTGGCAATGCCTTTGTTCATATCTATATCTATAAAAGAAAGCTGTCTGTATGTGTGTACGAGTATGTATGTGTGTATGTATGTATGTATGTATGTTCTTTATACAAATCCACACCGTTTGACCGAGAAACCTGAAATTTTGCACATAGGTCCGCTTGGATCAGGAAATTCTTCTAGGCTAGATTATATCTCCCTGAGGTTAAGTACAATGAGTAAGGATAAAAATGGATGGGTGACGCAAAAAAATGCACGTTTTTTGACATAAATGACATTTTTTCTCGAAATTTGTCGCGACGACCTATGAACTCAAAGCGAGAAAGTTTTAGGCAAGGGTTTGAACTTTCAATTGACATATCGATCGCGAATTTCTGATGAGCCGTTCTTGAGCTACGCCGGGTAAGGTAAAAAAATGGATGGGTAACATGTAAAATATTCACGTTTTTTGACCTAAATGACATTTTTTCTCGAAATTTGAAGTGACGACCTATCAACTTAGAGCGAGAAAGTTTTAGGCAAGGGTTTAGGCTTTCATTTGACATATTGATCGCGAAATTCTGATGAGCCATTCTTGAGCTACGCCGGGTAAGGTAAAAAAATGGATGGGTAACATGTAAAATATTCACGTTTTTTGACCTAAATGACATTTTTTCTCGAAAATTGAAGTGACGACCTATCAACTCAGAGCGAGAAAGTTTTAGGCAAGGGTTTAGGCTTTAATTTGACATATTGATCGCGAAATTCTGATGAGCCATTCTTGAGCTACGCCGGGGAAGACCAGAAAATAGATGGGCGACAAAAAATATTCAGGTTTTTTTTCAAACCTAAATGACATTTTGTGTGTGTGTGTATGGTGTGTGTGTGGTGTGTGTGTGGTGAGTGTGTGTGTGTGTTGTGGTTGGTATGTGTGGTGTGTGTGTGTGTGTGGTGTGTGTGTGTGTGTGTGTGTGTGTGTGTGTGGGTGGTGTGTGTGGTGTGGTGTGTGTGTGTGTTTATGGTGTTGTGTGGTGTGTGTGTGTGTGTGGTGTGTGTGTGTGTGTGTGTGTGTGTGGTGTGGTGTGTAAGTGTGGTGTGTGTGCGTGGTGTGTGTGATGTGTGTGGTGTGTGTGTGTGGTGTGTGGTGTGTGTGTGTGTGATGTGTGTGTGATGTGTGTGTGTGTGTGGTGTGTGTGGTGTGTATGTGTATGTGTGGTGTGTGTGTGTGTGTGTGGTGTGTGTTGGTGTGTGTGTGTGGTGTGTGTGGTGTGTGTGGTGGTGTGTGTGGTGTGTTGTGTGTGTGTGTGTGTGTGGTGTGTGTGTGTGTGTGTGTGTGTTGGTGTGGTGTGTGTGTGTGTTGGTGGTTGTGGGTGTTGGTGTGTGGTGTGGTGTGGGTGGGTGGTGTGTGTGCGTTGTGTGTGTTTGATGGGCTGGCGAAGCGGCGGGTGTAACCCGCTAGTTGTTCATAAAACTAGTTGTATTAGACTTGGAGATCCCTGATCTGTCACTCATACATAATTATAAGAAAATAATTACCAATTTTGAAATTTTTAAAAAAATATTAAAGTAGTCAAAGTGACTTTTTTTGAAAACAGGGTATGGCTCATAAGCGCCAGTTCTTGAAATCCAAGTTTCTTTTTCAATATATGTATATTTATAAAGATTTTTTTGGGATTTCAACAAAAAAGAAAAGTAAAATCTATTTCGACAACATAAACATCGTGGCCAAATTAATACATTACAATTATGTATTTAAAAGGCTTTCCAGTTTCAGGCACCATTAGGAAAATGAAGTGCTAACTACAAAACCAGCAGAGCTGATAATGTATGTGCGTAAAAGTTGAGGTTTTCTCTGCTCGTGGGTATATTATCTGATTACGATTCAATTGGATGTATTTCGTAGGAAAATAGACATATTCAGTTGATATTATGTGTTAGAATTAGCTATTATACCATAGTAGTGCTTTATTTATTTCAAAAGCTTTTAGCAAAATGACATAAATTGTATGTTTGTTCAATTAAGGCGTAAAAATTTATACAGGGTGTCCAGAAAGTCCGACCCCACCCCCCGTATCTCAAAAACGGCTGAAAATCTAGAAAAACGCAGAAACCCGTATTCCCTAATTATTGAGGGGATTAATTTTCAGCAAAAAAAATTGCTTACACTGCCCCAGTCAGGCTGGGCATGGACCAACTTTAAAATCTTCAATGGAATGTTATGTCTTGCGCCAAATTGTTTAAAGATCTCATTTGAGAGAAGTTCATTGCAATAAATTTCAGTGAGCTAAAACATACCATTCACGAGATACAGGGTCGGCCGTCCTGGCTAATATCCCTCTGTTCTGACCTATAACTCGTTAACAGAAGGATGAAATTTCTTGATATTAACTCTTTATATTGAGAACTTTAGAACAAGGTATAACTTGACCTATTATTTTGATGTTAGTTTCTGGTCGGTTTCGTCAGCCAGCCGGACGACCAACCGACAAAATTTTAAAAGAAAACATATCGATTTATACCTTGTTCGAAAGGTCTCTATAAAAAAGAGTGAATAAGGTATAACACTTTTTCTTCGAAAAACACACCTCTCGACCATTTGATTAAACACGAGCTTTTTTTTTCAAGCCCCAATTTTACACAAATCAATAAGCATGGCCTTCCTTAAAAAGGGCTTTTATTGAGTGTGAATTAAATTGGCCTTGGCCTAGCAGTAGCATTCTCGGCTTGCACTCCAGGTGACCCGGGTTTGAATCCCAGCGGGGTCAGATTTTTCCGGCTCTGTACTTTGGATGTCGCAGCCTACCCTAGCCTCGTGAGGACTATTTGGGGTATTTATAGAGTGGGCAACGATAAGTGGCGGTATTACGAGATTGCTATTGGAACATGATGGTTGGTTGGAGACATAAGCATTAGGTAGTTCTCGTAATGTCAATGCTACCCACTAAATATTGTGACATAATAACACAAATAACTAGCTCTTTATCTTTACCAAAAAAAAACTTTTAAAGACAAATTAAATAATACAATACAACAATACATTAAAAAAATCAAAGTCTAGAGGTTAAATATCAGTTTTAATAATGGTGATATACACTACCGGTCAAAAGTTTGGGTACACCTCAAAATTTGAAAAGTTTCCTCACAAAATATATTTTTAAAGTTTTTCAAAGAATAAAAAATATTAGAAATGAAAAATAAAATCTTTAAGTTTTTGTAGACAATATATTTATGATATTGAACATTGTTTTTTCATTACAATTGCTCAAACATTCTTTTCATCGAAATAACCCCCTTTTGCACGGATTATTGCTTGGCATATTCGCGGCATCCTTTCAAGAAGTTTTTTCAGGGTTTTTTCGCCAATCGCTCTCCACTGCTCTTGTATCACCTCCCACAAGTGATTCTGACTGGTTATGTGCTGCTGGCGTACACAACGGTCCACGTGATCCCAAAGCAACTCTATAGGGTTAGAGTCGGGGCTTTGAGGAGGCCAGATCATATTTTGCAGTATATTTTCACCCTCTTTTTTAGCTACATAGTCTCTGCACAATTTTGAGGCATGTTTAGGGTCATTATCCTGCTGTAAGACAAATCCACGGCCGATAAGTCTCAGTCCAGATGGTACCAAATGCCGCACCAGGATGCCATGGTACACTTTGGAGTCCATTATTCCATTGATACGAACAATGTCTCCCACTGAATTGCCTCCAAAACAACCCCACACCATGAGGGAACCACCCCCATGCTTCACCGTAGGCTGCACACAGGCAGGAAGCATGCGTTCTCCCGCTGCACGCCGAACGAATTTTCTCCTTTTGGAGCCGAAGACTTCAAACTTGGACTCATCAGTGAAGAGAACACGTTTCCATTGGTCCTGTGACCAGTTGCTGTGTTTCTTGGCCCATGCTAGTCTTTTTCTTTTATTTATAGGCCGCAGCAAAGGTTTTTTTGCTGCCACACAGCCTTTGAGACCAGCATCACGCAGACGCCTTTGGACGGTAGAAATTGAAACATCAGCAGTTCTCATTTCAAGCAGCTCAGAACGAATTTGAGTCGCTGTTTTAAAGCGATCTCGCTTGGATGTGACCCGGACGAATTTATCTTCTTGTTTGGAAGTGCATTTTGGCCTACCACTTCTTGGGAGGTCACTCAAAGTTCCGCGTTCTTCATGGCGCTGCAAGGTTTTTTGAACTCCATGCAGTGAGACACGTTGAAGAGATGCAATTTCCCGCAGAGAATGCCCAGCTTCGCGCAATGCTACTATGGCAGATCTCTTTTCCATTGAAATTTGACAATAAGGAGCCATTTTAACACTTTCTATATAAAAAAAAATTAGGCACTTTACTTAGACACTTGACGCAAATTGGAACGCTTGACATTCAACTTAAAATCAACACAATGAATCACTTTCAACCACTTATCTGACACTAAAATAATATCAGAGGTATCACTCATAACAAAATATAATCCGAATATAGATATCTATGCCTAAAATGCACCTACAAACTGTAGGTATAAACAAAACATGCAGTCTCATGTGTACAGCTATACATTAACAAGGGTCAATTTCAGTAGGTTTATGTACATGTACTTCATATGTATGAAGTAATTTAAATTTATTTAATAGATAAGAACATGAACTTTCAGTTATGATGGCTCTGTGGTGATTTCAATGACCTTTCACTCCTCAATAGGGAAGAAACTGAAAAAAACATAGCTGTACCCAAACTTTTGACCGGTAGTGTAAGTAAACTCCTGCAATTTGTTTTTTGTCTGAGACATTCAAATTACCTAAAACATTAATTGTATACAATTTTAATTTTTTACTTTCCTGATCCTCTGGAAAGTAATGTAATCACTAAACATTGTTGGTACTCAGGTTTCAATACCAAAATACGTTTTAGGGTCCACAATTTTAATCCCCAATCCCCATGCAGAGCCTAAATCTAAAGTTTCAGCCATTGGGTAGAACGCCTTATGTTGGCATTTGGCGGTTGTGGCTAAACGGTAGGAAATTCAAAAAAATTAGAACATTTTTTCTATTTTATTTACAATCAGTTTTTTAAAAACTTTTCTGAATCAGTCCCCATTTGCCCGTAATTAGTCCCGCTTGGACTAATTACTTCCGAGAAATTTCTAGTATTAGAAATTGGAAGTATTGTGTTCGTTTTTGTAAAATAAATAAATATTTTTTTGCTCTGATTTCAATTTTTTTTTCATATAACAGGACGTTTCATAACCACCTGAGCAACTATGGTTTGTGTCTGTCTGTCTGTTTATCCGGTAAATACATTCCTTGTATAAGGCGCAAATCTCAGAAAATACTGAACTGATTTTCACAAAATTTTGTACACATAATACATATGTATTTTTTATTTTTCGCTGTTATCATAACGTGGCGGAAAACGACCGCTATGTTGCTCATCGTGCGTCCACTTTTCCCGATAATATAGGAAAACCCCTATCTGGAATGACCTCTGACGTTAAAGTTAAATAAATTCCAATCACTTAACGTGTCAGTTACAAATGCCAGAGAATAATAAATTCCAATTTCCATTCAATCAATCTTCTGTCAAAATTGGGGATGATTTTTTCTTCAAATGGGTTGAGTAGGAACCTTAGATTCCTTAATCTTCAAAATATTATTCTACATTTGTGAAGTTGATGGATTCTAGCATTCTGTTAAATCATTTTACTTACAATACATGACTTTCACATCTTAAAAGATGCTTACTACGTATTGTTTGGTACACATTTATAACTGACATAGAACTTCCAGTGCAAGATTGTCACTTCATTTTTTGAAAAACACAATACTTTAAGATGTTTAACAAAAAAAGTTTCAACGTTTCAAATTTTTGAACATTTTTCTAGTCAGAAAAATTCGAACTATGTAGATAAGTATTAAATATAATAATTTCATTAAAAAAAAAAAAACGTTCAAAGTTTTAGAATATTCCCAAAATATTTTCTTGTTGGAACATGACCTCATGACCTGTGGGAACAATAGAGATTTGGCCATAACTCCTAGACGAACCAAAATGCTTCACTGCAACTCTAGCTTTTATGATAGTCCATGGGGTGCTGAACCTCCCCTTTAAATATTTTCATCTAGCCGTGGGACACCCTGTAGAACCGAGCGTTACGGGTCTGGTTTTAATAATTCGTCTCTCCCTTTTCTCCCCCCCTCCTACTCTCCCTCCCTCCATGTTTCTCTCTCACACTCTGAGAACATCTCGATTTATATTTTGCTGTAAGTGTCAAAAAACGTTGTGAAAAATAATTGGATTTCCCAATAAAGAAATCATCTTCCAAAAATATGAGCTCAACATCACTCCTGTAATACCCACTTATTCTTCCCAATCTCGACGATGTACACAACTCTCATCCAATACCCTGGATTTACACGCACCAATTTATTCCCCAGGAATAAAATTGGGAACCAATTATCCATGTTCTTTTTGAAATCTGCAGATAATGCTCAAAGATTTTGTCACTTTTTCCTTGGTTTATATTATGAAAATGAAATCTAATATGTAGGTATTACTATTCATCGTGCCATCGATGGTGGATCAAAAAGAGACACTAGACAATCTTATCATGTTTGTTATTTTAGACATAAATATAACTATAATACAATTATTTTAGACGATATAGCATAGCATTTTATGATGTAATTTTATTATTTCATAGTATTATTTGTAAAGGTTACTGTATGACTACATTTGAACTCATCCTATTCTATTTTGGAAACAACTCAGAGAGTTTTCAATTTATGCGTCTTTTATTCCACCTATTACTATTACATGTCATGATTCTTGAGCTTAGCATGGGAAATGTTGAGCCTTATAATAAATCATATTCCTAAGCATGAACTTTCCTAGGTACGTTCATAAATAATGCTCATGTTTGATATATGCTTATGAATGTATATTTACAAGTTCACACTCTCCCAGTTTATATGCAACACTGCTTTTTCTTTATACATTTATGCATTTAATCCAAATAGTATACCTTATACGTATACAAACTTACTAACATCTATGAATAAGTATACAAAGGTACACATTACACAATAATGTGTGTTTTCTATGAAGTAATTTTGTTCAAGGGAAAGGGTAGCTAAAGCACACCAACATGTACTTTGACAACAGTTGCATGGATGTTAAGTTTGCTAGTTGCTGTTCCAGTACCTACTAGATGTACATCAAGTTTTATTCACGTAGCTTTAGAAAATAATTTATTTTTCAAAGGCTGATAAATTTGTATGAGGTATTTTCAAGTTTTTTTATACTTGTTTTAAAGCCACTGCCAAAGTGTACGTATTTAGATCTCTTTATACCTACGCCGGCAGTAGTATAAATATTTTCACTTCTTGGCAATTAAACAACAAAAATATTAGAGGCTCAAAGTGGTCATGGTTATATACTCAACACAATAATGTGTTAAAAATTAGAAGGTTTCTTTAATATAAGGCTGTATAGAGAGAAAATATACGAGGTAGTTCCTTGTTTTAAACCAAATTTTTGTCCACTCTGCGTGTCACACAGACAGCTCTTTTGTCTAACTAGCAAAGACGCTACATCTGTACTACCCGAGTTTTTATTATTCCCGTAGGTCATTTATTTTTACTCAAATACCTGATCATTTAGCGAATCAGGAATATATTTGTAAATTCCGTGTACAGTACATAGGTACCTGCTTTAAAACCTTCAATTATAATCATTTTATTCAAAATGTCTTTCATAATCAGGTTATTTTCATGTAACCCTAGTCACAATAAATTTTACTAGGTCGCAGTGTTAATTCATTTGAAACCCTGCAACCAGGTTTTTTTTTTTTTTTTTTACTAAACAGAGTCCTTGGGGACTAAATTTATTAATACAATCTAGTTCTTAAAACTAATAAGTATTTTTATTCTAATCTTAAACTACTAATGTAAATTAAAATAACTAATGTACATGGACATAAGCAGACTCGGCTGTTGGGTGGTTACCAGAGGAAAGTACCTAATTAATTAGTTCATGTGGTTTTATCCGCTTCAAACGTCTGGTGAGGTCTTCAATCCTAAGAAGATGGACGGTCTCGGGATTGGCGTGCTTCTCTAGCCTTTTTTGATGACTCAAGGCAAATCTATTCATACAGGTCTTTGACTGTCTCAATTTTCAGGTCCCGATGTAGATCATCGTTTCGTATGTACCAAGGAGCATTGACAGAACTCCGTAGAACTTTATTTTGGAATCTTTCTATTATGAGTCGGTTGGATGGACTAGTGCATCCCCATAGTTGGATACCATAGGTCCATATAGGTTTAAGTACCTGTCTGTAAAGCAAGAGCTTGTTTTCTATTGGTAGGGCTGAACCTCTACCGAGAAGCCAGTGCATTTTTCTGAATTTTATATTTAATTGTTCGCGTTTTTTCTTAACATGTTCCTTCCATTTTAGCTTTGCATCTAGGGTCATACCCAAATACTTAGCTTGATTGGAATATGGAATCACTGTGTTATTTAAGTAAATTGGCATGTAAGGCAGATTTCTATTCGTGAAATCTACATGAACTGATTTGCTTTCATTGATTTTGATTCTCCATTTTTCCGTCCATCTTTGAAATTTGGAAATGGTTTGGGTCAGTGCTGAAGTAGTATCTTGTGTATTATCACCAATAGCTAAAAATGCTGTATCATCAGCAAAAGTGGCAATTGTGTTAATGTTGTCATTTGGCATGTCGCTTGTGTACAAAATATAAAGGATAGGTCCTAGGACACTCCCTTGTGGTACAGAGGCTTTTACACTCATGAGATCAGAGTAACTGTCGTCTTGCTTAATTCTGAAGTACCGGTCTGATAAGTACGACTCGAGAATTTCAGCAAGATTTTGAGGAAGAATTTTCTTTAGTTTGAAGTTCAGACCTTCATGCCAAACTTTATCAAATGCTTGAGAAACGTCAAGAAAAATGGCAGAGCAAACTTTTTTTTATCTTCAATAGCTTTCTCAATTTGGGAAGTAATTCTGTGTACCTGCTCAATGCAGTTATGCTGTGAGCGGAATCCAAACTGATGGTTAGGTATCAGATTTTTTTCCTGTATAATTACAAGAAGGCGTTTGTTCAGTATTTTTTCGAATAATTTTGACAGAACCGGTAAAAGAGATATTGGCCGGTATGATGTAAGTTCACTTTCTGGCTTTCCAGGTTTCAGAATCATTTTTATTTCACTGATTTTCCATGCCAGAGGTACATATTTTAATTTAAACGCAGCATTTATGATCTGTGTTATTTTAACAGCAGCAATGCGCGGAATATTTTGTAGCAAAATACCTGTGATCAAATAATATCCAGATGCTTTTTTAGGGTTTATCTCATTTTTTATTGTGCGCTGTACCTCGCGCACGGTAGAAGGTGCGATTTCATATTCTGTGTTTATGTATTGTATGTCATCAAGAGGTTGTGTATTACCTACTGGATCGTTTGGCGTAAAAGTGCTAGCTAGATATGTAGCGAATGCAGTGGCTTTAGATTTGCTATCCTTCATCCATGTTCCATCACTATGTCTTATGGGTGGGTCTTGTCCACCACGCTACACTTTATCTCAGGATGAATACTCTGCAACCAGGTGACATAATAAATAATATAAAAAACTAGCGGGTTTCACCCGCCGCTTCGCCAGCCCATCAAACACACACAACGCACACACACACCCACCCACACACACACATCCACACACACACACATCCTCACGCAGCAATACTTAGCCGAACCATTTTCGCGTTGCGACTTAGCCGAACTTAAGAAAAGTTTGTCCGATTTGAATAAGGTTTGTATCAATTGCTAGCAATTTTAATTTAAGAAATACACTTTTTTGTTTTTTTTACAATTCTCAACCATTTCGAAAATAATTGAAAAATTCTAACGTTCTGCTAATTCCCGAGCGCGAAGCGACCAGTGCCGGTCTCTAAAATTTCCTCATTCAGCAATACTTAGCCGAACCATTTTCGCGTTTGATACTTAGCAGAACACGCAAATGAAAAAATAGTACTTAACCGAACATTAACGATTTTTGAGCCAGCGTTGAAGGCACCGGTTCTTGTAGGATCACCGAAGTTGAGCAACGTACATCTTCGTGATGCTGGTATTCCGGCCCAACAAAGGCTGGGTGAGGTTTATGTGGATAGCCGGTTTTTTGTTTTCCTGTGAAAAGAGGGTAACACCCCCGTCGTCATGTGACCATGCAGTTAAAAGTGGGGTTTAACGTCGCTTTTAAAAAAATAAATAAATGAAAAGTATATTATTGTCTTAACATAGCTTTGCTCGGGCAGGAAAATGAAATGATTAAATCAAGGCATTATCTACTTAATGGAACGAAACTTTACGTGTGATAAGTTTGGTCAGATGAGTCAGGTCCTACTATTACTTCCTAAATTTTCTAATATAATTACAATAGGAATGAAACATATAAGTTCTCAGGAAATTATTATACACAACTCTTGGTAAAACAAAATAATAATCATCGAAATAATTTGAAGATAAAAAACACTGCCAATTATGGACACAATACTTCCTCGTGATTATTTCACATTATATACACGTAGGAAATTTTAATCAAAATACATTGAGTAGTTTCCGAGATTTGCGCGTTACAAGGAATATTTTTAATAGACCGACAGACGGACACAAAACCAAAATTGCTCAGAGCAAAAAAATGTTTTTTTTTTTTTACAGAAACGAACACAATACTAATATTTCTAATATTAGAAATATTAGTTTCTAATATTAGAAATTTTTCGGAAGTAATACACTGTCAATAAATTATTAACACAATACTTCCTCGTGATTGGTTTACATTGTATACACGTGGCAATTTTGAGATTTTATTCTTAAGCTCAGTGGTTAAGCACTCGCTTCCTATGCGGAAGGTCCCGGGTCCGAACCGCCGACAAAAATTTGTATTCAAAATTTGGTTACAGTTGTTTGTAGGGAATACCTTTCGGTGCGCTCGTGTTGACTCAGCACCTAAACGGTAAGTATTGTGTCACTTCTCGCCCATCAGAGTGGAGGCATACTACGGGATGGGCAGGCTACAACACAGACCACAAGCTTCTACAGTAGCCCCTGTTTATAGCTACGAAATAAAAAAGGCTGTTAAACACTCATTTTTAAAAAATAAAATAAAACTCCATTGTATCTCTTGTACAGTGCACTGGTAGTCAAGTGGTTAAAGCGCTAGTCTGGTGATCTAGGTAGTGTAGGGATCCGTTGGTTCGAATCCCAGCCAGTGCATGAATTTTTCCTCATTTATTTGAGTTTGTAACCACAAAATAATAAGACTCTGAGGGTTAAGGTGGTAGAAAATGCTTTGAGTATTAACCTCGCCTGGTGGTTATTATATCTATTACTAGCGGGCGACAGCCCGCTAGTAATAGATATGTGCGGGCCGAAGCATGGCCCGCTAGAAGCAAAAAATCCTTTTTCGCCAATGGCAGGTGTTGTAGTGGGAATTTCGAAAAATTCCGTCTTATTGCACATCTAGACTATAAGACAAAGCTACCTACCAAATTTCAGCTTCCTAGGACTTACCAGTTCGGAGAAACAGTGATGAATCAGTGAGTGAGTGAGTCAGTCAGTGAGTGAAACTCTCTTATATAAGTATAGATATCTTACCTTCCAATATAGAGTGTTATTATATCTAAAACCGCTTAACCGATTTTCTTCAAATTTTATATGTTATATATTATGGTAGAATACCGTTTTTCCTACAAACCCAACTCTACAAAAAATTGTGTATCGGCAAGTCATAGACGTTATTTTTGCACTTTTTTGTAAAAAAAATTGGATTTCCTAAATATCAAAGCTTATGATTTAGCTATAAATGCACAATGAGAACGCTAACTCCCAGCATATACAATATACATACATAATTTCGTGACAATTGGGTGTATTGTTCAAGAGATATAAGCGTTTAAGTAAAAATATAGTGGTCAGACACATGGTCTGCACCAACAAGTGAGAGTGCGAAGTTAATGAATTTAAAATGGGACCACCTACAATACGTCTCCTATACCTATATGTGTAAAAAATGTCGTCAAAATCTCGAAAGGAATAAGAAATTGTAAAGTCGGCAAACTGTACAATATAAATAATTACCTCCATTCTCCCTTTGTTTTTATTTCTAACGGTCTGAATTTAGTGAAA
>JAMCCL010000904.1:0-13034 GCA_024516035.1 Bactericera cockerelli | reverse complement strand
AAATGTACCAAAAGCCTGCTGTGTCCCTACCGCACTCAGTGCGATATCCATGCTCTACCTAGACGAAGATAACAAAGTTGTACTCAAAACCTACCAGGATATGGCTGTGATAGGCTGTGGCTGCAGGTGATCCTTACAGAACTATAGGTTGTCTAATTAATATTGTCCATGGGCTATGTTCGAATCCTCCCTTGTATTGAGTTGATCTCGAAATTACCTCTTTCCTGACATAATATTTTGACTGTTCTTGTTTTGACATAAGGCATTCAAGATTTCCGATGATCCACTTGCTAGCTCAGTTGCAAGTATAGTCAACACTGTAGACATACATTAGGTATATTTATTCATTATTGAACTTCACGCATTGGGTCGGATGGGGGATCAACAGTCAACAGTAGATGTTATTGCCTACTTGTGTCATTACGTAATGCCTATACGTATGATGTATACATACTTAATTTTTGCTGTTTTGATCCGTAAATCCTATAAATTGTCACCATGTAGCATTAATACTTACTTTTAAGTGTTAGAATTATTGTTTTACTAAAGAGGCTAATTTGTTTACCAATGTTTCATGTCTACACAACGGTCCTCAATATTTCGAACATAACCGATCAATCCTGTTACTACTACTTTGGTTTTTAAATTATTATTTTTAAATCTTGATAAGTGATAAAGCTTGAGTAACTAACTATCTACTTAAATATTATATTTCACTTTCATCGTGAGAATTTGTGTATTCATGCCAAGTATGCGAGTGTGAATTACAACTATTTTTCTATCTAGATATATGAAAATTATATAGTTTTGTCTGTTATGTTTTCAAATTTGTAAATGTGAGATTTCGAAAGTTGGGAAGACTGCTGAAAGCTTCAGGGATGGTACGAAATATATGCTTGCAGATTTCGGAGACCCATCAAATCTTTTGATAATACCTTTTAGGAAAATTTGCAAAATATAAGTTGGGATATTGCTGTTGCCAAGTTCACTTTTTCTTAGAATATTGTTGAGTAAGAAGCCAGATTATTTTTTTAATAAGTGCGCATTTTCACACATTGTCCCCACTCCTGACTACATTTGTAAACAAAGAGCGTTTTTCCGTTGTACCAAGATATAATTTGCGCACTATAGGTAGGTAACATTTGTATCCCACAGATATCTTAAACAGTAGCGCGCTTAGTCCTTTGGTTCCTTTAAGTTTTTTTCTCGGAATCGATCCCAACTTTTGAATCGTCCTTTACAATTCTTTTGTATCTTATTATTATGAAATAATACATTTTATTCTAGTCCTCTGTTGATTTTTTAATTGTTTTTATCACTGTATTTTTTTTACATTTATTTTTATCGTTTTGTTATATAATTTGCATGCATTGTCAAGATAAATCCTTCATGTGTGTCGACTATAATATCATTTTCATTGTAAAAAATATTTTTTATTGTCAATGCTGTGAATAAAAGTTTAGTTGGATTAGCACTCCGATGAGGCGGCGTTGCAACATTACTACTAGGTTGAATTTTAGTCTTGTTCAAAATTCTTCACAATTGCTGAGTATTATTTTAGTTAATATTGTATTTTACAGTCCATTAATTGTACTTGATTTGGTTCTCTGAGGTCCAAACACACTAGGAAGCTTTGTTAGCTGAGTGAACCTTTTCGACTGGGATCTGCCTAGAACTCAGAGAACCAAATGAAGTGCAAGGAAAGCACTGTAACAATACAACATTTATTTTTGAGGTCCCTACTTCCTACCTATTTTTAGCGATGGACAATTAAACTCAGTATTCTTAAGATGGCCCCTGCACCATCCTCATTAGTGGTCTGCACACACATCTCGAGTATCCTTGATAGTAAAGTCTTCTTCTTCACCCTGTAACACGACTTCCACGGGTAATCCAACACAACCTGCTTATTTATTGTTGACAATATTGACAATTTATAACTTTATATTGTAAATTACGTCTATAAATTTTAAAAAGAAGTGTACAGAGTAAATTCCTCTTGAGAACTTTGTAAATTTATTATACAGTATATAAAATTGTAAATAAATTATATAATAAAAAATGAATACCATTATCTTGATAGAAAAAAAAAACTGTTTTCTTTTGCTTTTCAATATTTATTTCAATACGTCATTCAATTCAATGGTTTTTTTTTCACTTCAGCATGATTGTTTTGTTCTGGCTCAGAACTGGTTGTAGCATCTACTTGGTAGCTTATAGCTATAATTATAGCCATCTTGATGTGGATGAGCGAGACATACTGTTGCCAAACCATGCTGGCAGTAGCATGGAAGTTGGAAACAGAAGAGCTTGTTTCCTTTCATGAGTTTTCAAGCTTCACTCTAGCTAGGTTGGTGGGCTCTGAATATCATTCTTCCAACTTTGTTAGACAACATACAAAATCGGTGCTTCCTTTAATGCTGGTCAATTCTCATCAAAATTTCGATATTTGTTACTGTTTCGATTGGTACCTATAGCCACAGTTTTGAAATTTCTGTAGGTATTTTTTATAAATTTAATATGGTGGGGGGATATGGTGGGGGGACAGTAATAATGCTTGTTTAACCTAACCCTCAGAGTCTTATTATTATGTGGTCACAAACTCAAATGAATGAGGAAAAATTCATACACTTGGTGGGATTCGAACCAACTGATCCCTACGCTACCTGGATTACCACACTAGCGCGTTAACCACTCGACTACCAATGCACGGTGTTTCAAGCCACCAGCTAATGGCTGGTAATTCTTTTTGATTGTTGGTAAATAATTAAAATTAATTCTCTAACACACACACACACACATACACACACGAGATGTAGTTGATGTCAAAGTTGACATACTAGATGTCAAAGTTAACACTTATTAATAGCACGCGGAAGCATCATGCAACAGAAACAGTTACTTATCAATCTTATCATTCATCATAGCAATAATGATGTTAAAATAATAATATTAGCAACAACAACAGCAATAATAATAATATATTATGATTGATAAAATACTAAACTTGTTTATAATGCTGATAACGTTAAAACATACCGGTAATGTATACCAGAACAATTACGGCCATGTGATTGATTGAAAATGTCCGCCAACGAAACCTCTTCAGATGCAGCCAGCTCATATTATGTATGTATTATTTTATTTGTGGTGAAGCACAAGGCCTCTTCACAATTTTTGTGGGTAGCGCAGCATTACTAAGAGCCTCCTTCACATTTCGAATTATTCTATTACATTAATTTCATTTTAGTCTGGCAATGCCGCCACTGGTCGTTACTCATACAAGTAACTGCTCATTTTTCCTCACGAGCTATGAGTGGACCCCGAGCATCCAAGTACAGAGCAGAAAAATTCCTGCCCCGCTGGGGATCGAACCCAGGTCATGGTGTGTGCAATGCCTAGCGCGCTAACTCACTCTGCCACGGTGATTGCCAGCTCATATTATAACAATAGTAACTAGTGCAGAACGGTCGCTTACAGCAAGGCCAACTAATTCTAAGAGTTATAAAAAAAGAGGATTTTTTTTCTTCAAATAATAATTATTTAACCACTTTAACCAATTTGGTTAAAGTGCCTAATAATGAAAAAAAAAATCTTAAAGATCCAGTAATTTGTGCTTTCATTATTTTATGCTTAACATCGTTTCTTTTTTTGTCTCTTTAAATGTATCCGTTAGCCAGCGTCGATGGCATGTTGAATACACCGGTTCCCTTCAGAACACCGAAGTTAAGCGACATCCAGCGAGGTTAAGACTTGGATGGGTGACCATTCAAATTCTAATTCTCGTGACGCTGGCTTTTCCCGGCCCCACTCAGGCTGGGTGAGGTCAATGTGAGTAGCAGGTTTGTGAGTTTCCTGCGAATGGAGGGTAAAACCCCCGTCGTGATATGACCATGGCAGTTGAAAGCGACGTTAAACCCCACTTAAAAAAAAAAAAAAAAAAAAAATGTATCCGTTATTTTTACCGTTCAAATTGCGGGAAACTCACGAACCAGATATATACAAACACACATTACCCCAAACAGGCTGGGAGAGCCAGGAATAGTGGGCATCACAAGGCATTCGAATTAAGTCAATGCTGACTTGGTCGCCCGAATTATGTTGGACGTTGCACGAACTTTTTGAGCGTTGCTTAACTTTAGCGATCATACGTAATTACTGTAACTATTAGTGTATTTAACTTACCATTGACACTGTATTATTATGTCGTACATAGCAATAGCATTGTAAGACATAACTTCATATGATTTTGATGACGGAGCTGGGATCTCATTCATTGAAGACTGATATTTATAATGAGAAAGTTCTTGTATTTTTTTTTATTATTTTTTTAAATAAGTTATTGAATATACATGTACAATGTACATACATATTATTATTAACTTAAAATCAAACCTCAAAATAAAATCTCGGGAATGTTTGTCTTTGACTGTTTCACAGACTTTCTTGTTCAGTAGCCCTGAAACATCAACTACTGTAGACGTTTTTGGTTTGTGTTGTAGCTTGCCCGATGCCCATTCCGTAGTGTGCCTCCCCTGTGATAGACGAAAAGTGACACAATACATTCCACTTAGGTGCTGGGTCAACACATGAATTTCATCCTCAATTCACCATAAAGGAGGTTCCTAGGGGGTATCTGATGTAACCTCTACAAAAACTAGAAGGTCGATAGAGGTGGGCTTAAAGTTGAAAGTAATGTCACGCTAACTCCGGTGGTGTTTACGAAATCTAGATGGCTCTCTATTTGTGTTGTGCTGACCGGCTCAATTTTTTAATGTTTATTTCTGCGGCATAAAGTCGTGTTCGACTTGCTTTTGCTGACTAAAGGGATCATATGCTTTTGATGTATCGGTGAACTAGCACCGCGCTTGCTTTTTTTATGTTTTTTTTTTCCTTACTATACTATACATAAATATATTTATTTAACTCTATACAAAATATTGTTTTTTACAATTTTGCTATCGTCATCATAATCACCATCATAAGGTGGCGTGGCGTAATCTTGATAATGGCGAGATAATGAAGAAATGTCCAACCAGCATAGTTCAAGGACGGCCCTTAGAACTATACGAGTATTTATTGCATAAAACTTATTAATAGGTAGGTATATATGTAGGTATGTACCTGTTAAAAAACACACTTGTCATGAAGAGTCAATAGTACAAGGCCCCAAGATTGACCCCAGAACCATGTTATATTGTTATTTGTGTGGAAAATAGACCAGCAGTCTGGCTGGGGGACTATAAACAGGAAGTACTTGTCAATTATTAGCCTCCTGGTAAAGACAGCGGTGTGTTGTGGCGAAAGAAAAGAACCGACTCCTAAATCACGACAACCTTTAAGAAAATATTTTTTCATGTTTAGAAGAAAAAAAAAATATTTTAACCTTTCTGTATTTCCTCATCTGTTGGAAAGGAAAGGAATGCTATAGCCTGGATCGAGCCCTTGTGATTTTGACTATTGCCGGCCCAAAAGAGGCTGGGATGCAGTACGTCACGGAGGATGGCGTAGGTAACGGTGCAAGAGAACGCGATGCAAAAAAATATGGACAGAAATTTTCATTAGTCCATTTTTTAATTATATTCTACATTCCTTTCTATAAAATCTGGCGAGTTGAGATTTTTGGGGCTCAGTGATGCCCCGCATCGGAAAAATATTATGAGCCCGCATAAGGTTAATCGGACTTGGATTCTATATTGTTTTGCTGACGAGATAAGTCCTTTGTCTTTGATAGCCGACTCCTGCAAAGAACTAGAAACAAGAGTCCAGTCCTTCCTCCCATCCTGAGAAACAATTGATGATTATGACACTCATCTATGAAACTATGACTTCTGCAGTGGCGGCAACGTGGGTGTATTTGTTTCTCAATACATTGGACCCAGCCTCCGTGGTGTAACGGTTGTGACTACTGCCCGTAGTCCAGAGATCCTGAGTTCGAGTCCCGGTTAGAGCAGACTTTTCGCACAGAAAATTCTGTTCCCTCCGAACATGTGAGGCTGGCAATTCCGGCCCTACCCAGGCTGGGTGAAGTTAATGTGGGTAGCTGGTACGATTCCCAGCGAATAGAGGGTAAAACCCCCGTCCTGTCTACCTCAAGTCAGGACGTTAAAACCAAATAGAATCAATGGACTTGAAAGGAGCCTAGACATTGAATCTGGGCGTCCATATAATCCTCTCAACACCGTGACTTAGGTATCAATACATAACTCACGGACACGGAATTATTATTATTATTATAATACATTGGACCAGTAGTCACTGTGGCAGAGCGAGTTAGCGCGCTAGGCATTGCACACATGGTGACCTGGGTTCGATTCCCAGCGGGGGAGGATTTTTTCTGCTCTGTACTTGGATGTTCGGGGTCCACTCATACCTCGTGAGAAAAAATGAGTAGCTGCTTTAATGTGAAGCAGCGACCAGTGGCAGAATCTTAGGCAAAAAATAATACAAGATATTGTAAATTAAAGTGGTAAAGTCCTATGATTCTGCGCTACCCACTAAAATTGTGACATAATAACACAAAGAAAAAGCATTATTATTATTATTATAATACATTGGACTTGTAGATTGGGAAAAAATGTTTTGGCTTGTCTTTTTTCGATCTTCCTTTTTGAATTTATTGAACCATAACAGTTGAAAAACCCTTTGCAGAAGTTCACATTCCACATTGGGTAAACTATTTTCCGTTCGAAGATTGAAAGTAGAATAATAACCGATTAGCCAAGTGCTTTCTTATGAAAAGCACTCGCTTTTCATGTAGAGAAGGTCCCCCGAGCTGACAGTAGATGGTTAGATGTCCCGCGATCTGACAGTAAATTTGTGATCTAAATTGGGTTACAGTTGTTTGAAAGGGATACTTTCCTAGTTTGAAAGGGAAAGGGATATTTTTAATCTCCGTCCTAGCTCTCCGTCTTTCCACCACTGATGAAAAAGTGTGAACCCTAGGAGTGTGGGTGTGAAGCAATCAACTCGGCAGCTTCTCCTACTAGACTGCAGGACAGCGCGCACATACACACACACTCACAGGTCAATTAACCCTTTAGTCATTAGAACGCGAGGTCTCTCTCGTCTGGCCTGCGTTAATTAAGTGATAGAACAATTATGCAGGATACTCTTCCTGATGTTTGCTTATTAGTTTATCTCTAAGCCAGCATAATAATAATAACACTCTTTAGTGGAAGGTGACAACCAGGCGAGGTAAGTGCTTATAAAGCATTTTCTACCACCTAACCCTCAGAGTTTTATTATTATGTGGTCACAAACTCAAATTAATGAGGAAAAATTAATGCACTGGGTAGGATTTGAACCAACGGATCCCTACGCTACCTGGATTACCAGAATAGCGCGTTATCCACTTGACTACCAGTGAGTGGACCAGTAGCATCGATGCTACACACCATTTCTCATAAGATCGCTGAAGTTCAATTACATACATACATACAGTGAGGTAAAGATTTAGTAGGCGAACCCTCAAACTGCTGGCTATTACTGACCAACCCAAAGGTTAGACGATTATCATTTTTTTTTTTTTTTTTTTTTTTTCAAAATGAGTGTTTCACAGCCTTTTTTATTTCGCAATCATGACAAAGAAACTACTGTAGATACTTGTGGTCTGTGTTGTAGCTTGTCCTTCCCGTAGTATGCCTCCCCTCTAATGGGCGAGAAGTGACACAATACTTCCTATTTAGGTGCTACGTCAACACGACAGATACCTTACAAATTTGTGTGAGTATTTCTGGATAAAATTCACCGGAACTCGAACCACCGACCTCCAGGTTACGAGTCAGCTGCCTGAACGATCCAACGACTGAGGTCCTTGCTCTGAAGTGATACACTTGACCCCATTAGAGATCTACTGAACCAGCTTGAAATGGCCAAACGGTTCACACGCAAGTGACTTTGAATTTACCGTTTCCCGTCTGAGCCCCGCTGGTAGTAAATCCATCAGCTGATAGGTGTTATCACAGACCGTGGTGTGTCAACCTGCCCACACCCCCGCTAATGACTTATCCTCGACTATACATTGTACACTTGTACAGGGTGGAAGGCTTACCGCTAGTATGTCTTTTGATTTTTTATTATTTTTTCATCATCATCATAGGGTGGCGTCATCGTGAAAGATGGTAGCCAGACCGTGGAGGAATGACTCAGCACTTCTACCACTGTCTTTACAAGGAGGCTTATAATTGACAAGGGCCCCCAGAACCAAGCCAATGCACTGGTCTACTCCCTGTTTATAGTCCCCCAGCTAGACTGCTGGTCTACTCCCTGTTTATAGTCCCCCAGCCAGACTGCTGGTCTACTCCCTGTTTATAGTCCCCCAGCCAGACTGCTGGTCTACTCCCTGTTTATAGTCCCCCAGCTAGACTGCTGGTCTACTCCCTGTTTATAGTCCCCCAGCCAGACTTTTTTTTTCACCAAACGTATAATTTTCCTCTGCTCATCCTAGCTGTCATTAATCCTGATAGTCACCACATTAGCCTGTCCCGGTAGCTCAGTGATCAAGACGGCGCGCGTTGGTCTGGTTATCCAAAGGTCGCGGTTTGACATCGGGAAATCTATTGGTCTGTACCTATACAGTGCATACATATTATTTGTCAAGCAAAAATATCTCGCGTAGAACACCTCACACCTTTTAGACATGACATTTCTGAACCTACGGAAAATCTTTGTAAATTTCTGTGTTCGTATACCTACTGATTTATGTATCTCGTCAATTCACCTATGTATATCGGTAAGGTGTCCTTGAAGAACTGTTGTATGCATTGTAAATATATTTTAACATTAGTAACAGTTCTGAAAGCGTTGATTCTCTGTTCCAATACTTAAGAGCTCTCCGACTGTATACTATGATCTGATCATCTAGGGAATCAGCGCGAAATGATGACAAGGTTAATGCGCTTACAGGAAAAAAAAAAACTAAAAAATTAAAATAGGGCCGGAAAAAAATTACCTATGTAGGTAGTTACAGACAGAATAGTACAATAGCGGTGCATGCCGGCAGATTGATTTATGATAACTTTTTTAACTTTTATTTTCATTACGAATTCCAGGACTAGAATATTTCTCTTCGGGACAACCAATTTTCAAAAAAACGAAAAGAAATCTTGAAAGTAAAAGAGAGGAAGACATAAAAGTAAATGACAGACTAGAACATGTTGGAAATAACGAAAAGGTACTCAAATTATCGGTCTTGTATCTTCAACCCCTGGGGCCGCTAGTATGTCTTTTGATTTTTTATTATTTTTTCACCAAACGTATAATTTTCTTCTGCTCATCCTAGCTGGGCACACATGGTGGTGGTTCCAATTATTTCTTATTATTGTTGTGTTTGGTCTCAACAATATAATTATGGATGTCCTGTCGGGTGGTGCATGGTTGGGACCTTGCGGGAAGTTTTCGCTCCGATTCTAACCGACAATACCTAACCAATTCGTTGGTTGGGGAGAATTTAACTGTATCCCCCAAAAAACACTACGTGTAAAAATAGTCGTCAAGTGTTGGAATGATTAAAAAGAAGTGATATCAAAAACGTCAATTTTCTATGTTAGAAGGAATCATTTTAATTCCTTGATAATTCAACCAAAATAATAGCCTCACAACAACAATACACCTTTGAGCAAACTTCGATTTGGTATTTTGAGAATTTATCCAAAAAATAGCCACACAACAAAACAATGCTCTTGTAAGAACAATGGTTCTGTAATTATGCAACATTATTCTTACAAGAGCATTGTTTTGTTGTGTGGCTATTTTTTGGATAAATTCTCAAAATACCAAATCGAAGTTTGCTCAAAGGTGTATTGTTGTTGTGAGGCTATTATTTTGGTTGAATTATCAAGGAATTAAAATGATTCCTTCTAACATAGAAAATTGACGTTTTTGATATCACTTCTTTTTAATCATTCCAACACTTGACGACTATTTTTACACGTAGTGTTTTTTGGGGGATATCACTATTTTTTGATTTAATTGATTTTCCTCTGGTAGATGAAAGAAAAACTAATCAACAGATAAAAGAAAAAAGACTTTTAATTTAAAGATGTTGCGATACGCAGTAATATTATAAGACTATCATATAAAATGTTGGGTAATTTATATTGAACTAGTGAGGTGACACTACTTTGTTTAAGGAAAAAAGTTATAATGAGTTGCATGCTCGAAAATTATATTGTGACCCAAGTACTGTTCTGTAAATAATTACAATTGCAAGGAGAAAAAAATTATAGAAAAAAAAACATTGAAAAGATGCTGAAAGAAAATTTCACAGTACTTGCTGAAGAGAGGAGAAATCTTGAGATAACAGGTGTGATCCTTATTTGAGTGACACTAGATAGCGCTCAGCAATTTTATTGATCTTTTCAAAATTTGAAACCCACTACCGAGGATCACTAACAGAAAACTACCCCGTTTCATTATTTTTGGCAATAATTAGAGATAGGTGATATCAAGTATTTCACAGAACTGGTACTTCAGTAATCGATTACTTAAAAGTACCGAGTATTTATCCAATTACTTTTGTACTTGGTGTTTGAGGTTATGAGAGAGGATGTAAATGGAATAATGGATTCCAGTAATCACTCAAGAACCAAGTACAAAAGCACCGTTTTTTCATTATTCAGTACACTAACTAAATCTCACAATTTTGCATTCAGAACGTTTAAAGGAGATGAATCTCGGTTCACAAAATTTATTGGGTGTTTTAGTTTCAAGTGTTTCAATAGATTAGAAGCTCCACCTCTTATTTTATAAACTGAATTACATAATGTATTTTATTTTATAAACTGAATTACAAGGGTTGGGTGGAAGAGATTGCCACAGGCAATAACCCCGCCCTTTAGGTAGGACATTTCTCTTTTTTTTTCGTTCTTGTATATATGTTTAATCTTTTTGTTTTTCTTTATATTTTATTGTGTTCTACTGTATATATTTTTTGTTCTACCTAATAAAGCTTAAAAAAAAAAAAAAAAATGTACATTTCCCTAAACCGTCCGATTGTTTGACAAGGAAGTTTCAAATAGAACACTTGTTTCTACGAGACAAAGAGAAAAATATTAGGATACCGACAGCCTGAATATTATTCATAGATAATATCGGAACAATTAAGTACCTCTCGCTGCTGTACCCAGTTCTAGAGATGGGTATTTGGGTAATATTGTAATTGTAATACCGAGTATTTCATAGAACCGGTACCCGGTATCGTACCCGGCCCCAGTGTGTAATACCAAGTATTTATTAAAACCGTTACCCGGCTACTACGTACGACACGTCGGTACTCGGTCCCGGTGTGTAATACCGAGTATTTCATAAAACCGGTACCCAGTACGGTACGGGGATCCGGTGTGTTATACCGACTACTGAGTATTTCATAGAATCGGTACCGGGTTCCGGTACTCGATACACGAGTATAATAATCGGTTCTTGTACTATTGCAAGTGATTGTACCATTATAATACGAATCACGCACTACGCATTAAAGAAAGAAAAAAAAAAAGCTTTCGAGAATACAATTATTGTTTTCCTGTAATTGATTACTCTATAAATAAGAACCAGTACATACTAATTACTCTCAAGAACCGGTACTTTTTGAGTAAAGTAATTACTCGTACCCATCTCTACAATAAGCACATTAGGTAAGGAACGACTCTCACCAGAGGGCTATTTTATTATTTATATTTATATACAGGGCATCCATAAAGTATCACCCAGGCCTGGGTTTCTCGAAAACGACTCAAAATATCAAAAAACGCAAAACCCGAATTCCTTTATTTAAAGAGGATCAATTTTTAGCCAAAAATAAAATTTGCCTATAATGCCCCAGTCGGGCTGGACATGAACCAATTTTAAAATCCTAAATAGAATGATAGGTCTTGTGACATATTGTTTTAAAGGTCTCATTGAGAGAATTTCATTACAATAAATTTCAGTGAATTATACAACTTGCCGTTCATGAGATACAGGGTCGGACGTCCTGCGTAATATCTATATACATATATTTTTTAAGAGATGGGTGGAAGAGATTACCACAGGCAATAACCCCGCCCTTTAGGTAGGACATTAGTGTTATTTCTTTTTACTTTTTTTCCTCCTCTAAACACTTCAGACTCTAGAGTCTGGAATCACAGCCCTACCCAGACTGGGTGAGGTAAATGTAGGTAGCTGGAACGATTCCCAGCGAATGGAGGGTAAAACCCTCCCTCCTGACTAGTTCAAATCAGGACGTTAAAACCAAATACAATCAACTGGTCACCATCGTTTTAAAATGACGTTGGTGTGATAATTGGTGCTTCTTTTGTGGAACTTCAACCAGTATGTAATAATGAAGAAAAAAACATACCTCTTTAATAATAAAATCTATTACCAAAAATTAATTAATAATCAACTAGTGTTTTAACCTTGTGTTGAAAAATTAGTAATGAACTCGTTAAAAAACGGACAACTCTGTTTCGTGGCTTTGTTTACAATACAATTTTAATTATATTATGTACCTGTTGTACCTACGTACAATACGTACATACATGGTAGGTGGATGGAAATTCGATCTTGGTAAAATAAAGAGGGAAATGAAAGTGCCGAGTATTATTGTATGTTCCTAAGTTGCCTCTTACTATGGCTCTAAGAAATGTTGACCAATATATTTGCTTAACTTCGAGTTGCTAAACATGGTGTCATTTCAGCATAATCAGTAGATATAAACAGAAGAAGCGAGAAATGATACTAGATATACATTTAATAATTATAAATTAATAGGCAAGCATATATCCTGAAAATACCCTGAAAAGATGGAAGGATGGATAATTAGATTGTCACAAATCAATGTTGATCGAGTTAAACCATACTCACTTCATTCGAAATTAAACGGTCAAAGGAGGTTGACTCAAAGAAGCAACTACTGTTTTTTTTCTCACGAGAATACCGGACATCCAAAGTACAGAGTAAAAAAAAAATCTACCTAGCCGGGATTCGAACCCAGGTCACCTTGCAAACTTTTTGTTTTACCTACACCAGTCGACGACCACAGAAACTGTTCAATA
>JAMCCL010000903.1:0-13053 GCA_024516035.1 Bactericera cockerelli | reverse complement strand
ACAATCCCGAAGTGAAATGTAAACAATCCAAAGCCAGCAACGAAGCTCACTTCCAAGGTCATCTGAACCCCGACACCATGAGCAGTAAGGATTTCAGTGCGCGACTTCAAGGTCATCTTCTAAACAATGACGTCATCAGCAACAAGGACTTTGCACGACTTCCCACGGCGCTGTCGCGGATTTCGTCAGCGATTCCCAACTTGGACTTCTGGCACACTCACCCCGTCGGAAGCAATGTGCCCAATTCAGGTATGTAAAACAAATTTGAAGAGAATAGGTTGAGAATTATTGAAGGTAAGAGTGATGTAGTAAAATATCTCAGAATCAAGCAATAATGGAGGTTGATACTTCAAAATTCATCGGTGATTCTACTTCACTGGTAGCGTTTCAGTAAAGTTGGTTTCTTCTTTGCAGCCATAGCACAGCGGCTTTAAAGTGTTTGTGGTCTCTGTTGTCGATGCCTCTGATCAACAAAAAGTGACACAATATAAAATAATAATACATCCAAAATGGAAAGTCGATTTAAACTCACCAAGCGTACAATAGTTGTATACGAGGTGAACTATTTACAAGAATTATCACCACCTTTGATCAGGCTTTGTTTAAAATTTTATTTCACAACTTGTTACCATGTTCATTGTATATAAAAAAAAAATGTAAATAAAGCTTGGTCCAATTTTTTATAAATAAAAAAAAAATATGTTTCCAGCGTCGGCCCCAGGTCTCAAATCCTTCCCACCCAACGTGCAGGCCGCGGCCGCCACTTTCACCTCCATGGCGGCCCTGCTGCCCGCCTGGTACTACAACTACCACGGCCCCCCGGCCAGCTCGTCCGCATTCCGGCCCGTCTATCCGGCCACCTATCTGTCCGGCTACCTGGGCAAGCTGAGTCCTGCCAGTGAGGGGGGAGGACCAGACGACACAGGTGAGAGTGAGAGGGAGGAGCTGGGCGACACAGATGAGAGTGATGGGGAGGAGCCAGACGACACAGATGAGAGTGAGGGGGAGGAGCCAGACGACACAGGTGAGAGTGAGGGGGAGGAGCTAGACGACACAGGTGAGAGTGAGGGGGAGGAGCTAGGCGACACAGGTGAGAGTGAGGGGGAGGAGCCAAGTGACACATGTGAGAGTGAGGGGAGTAGCCAGACGACACAGGTGAGAGTGAGGGGGAGCAGTCAGACGACACAGGTGAGAGTGAGAGGGAGGAGCTAGGCGACACAGGTGAGAGTGAGGGGGAGGAGCCAGACGACACAGGTGAGCGAGGGGGAGGAGTCAGACGAAACAGGTGAGAGTGAGGGGGAGGAGTTAGACGACACAGGTGAGTGAGGGGGAGGAGTCAGACGACACAGGTGAGAGTGAGGGGGAGGAGCCAGACGACACAGGTGAGAGTGAGGAGGAGGAGTCAGACGACACAGGTGAGAGTGAGAGGGAGGAGCCAGACGATACAGGTGATAGTGAGGAGGAGGAGTCAGACGACACAGGTGAGAGTGAGGAGGAGGAGTCAGACGACACAGGTGCTAGTCCTTTCTTTGTATATCGTCCTCTAGCGTGACTCTGGTCTTCTCCGTATAAACTGGGACTCCCTGTCTCTAGTCGACTGAGGATCCTCAACACAATACCTGTCTCTTGACACGGACATCCAATACTAAAATACAATATCAAACAATAAATATTTTAATAATCCAATACTAGATTGCATATATGTAATTATAATTATATTTAACTATGCTCTTTTTATACAGGGTGGGGCAAAAGTCTGGAAACCCCTGAATATCTTTCGAATGGCTTCTTCGGTAAAATTAAAAATTTGTAAGGTAAAACCGGACTAACAAGACCTTCTTTTAGAGTCGGGTCGATTTTTGTTACCGGGCCCCCATGTCGGGGCCAGGGGGCCAACTTCATTTTTTTAAATACGAGCCCCCACCTTGCGATACATTTTTGGAAAGGTCTTTAAAGAAGAAATACATTGGTGCAAATTTTATTTTTAATATTAAATTGTTTGCAAATGCGTCCAACTTTGTGTATGCAGTAAAGTCTGGAAAAATCCCGTAGGGATGTGGCGACCCCATCGGCAACAGGCAACTGTTGAAATTAGCCTCTCCAGGTGCCCTCCTTCTACTCTTCATGCACCTAGAGTCTATTAATCTAAGCAGTATTTCTTCTTCTTTGTACTGCTTCCTTTCCATCTATCTGGACACTCTGGCCAAACACCTTCTCTTCATTATTCTCTTTCCCTTTCTCCAAGGCAAGCGTAGGGGTAGGCGATCCCATCGCCTCAGCAACCAGCCTCACAGGTTGAAAGTCCCTAGAGACGATTCCTGTGAGAGTGAAAACTAGGCTGGAGAAATCCAGAGCTAGTTTCACTCGGGGAGGATTAGGATGTAGTGATGAGCATATGGCAGGGTACCATATGATCTATAAAATGTCACTTCAGACAGCACCTATCCTCCTAACAGGCAAATCCTTGCTGCCTCAAAAGCAAGTCAATCCCAACCTGCTGCTTTACAGGTAAACAAGAGCTAGGGGAAGGATAACCCCGAAAAAAAACCAAGTTTCATGGAAATGTCTGGTACTTCTAATGTAGTACCCCAGGCGAGTGAAAAGGATGACCTTGAACCCCGCGGCGTGAATTTGGTTGGTGGTGGTTTCACGTCCAGGCCCCTGGATTCTGGGGGGGGCCAATTATCAGACAATCTAACCTCCCCTGTGAGCGAGGCTGTTATAACCTCAAACTCACAGCCAGAGGTTAGTGATCCCCTGTATCTACTAGCTCAGCTTTCTCCTATGGACACTGAGAATTCAAATCTGGACACTGAGGAGGAGAGACTTCTGTTAGGAGAAGACTCTAACTCCGAACAGGTCACCAAGTCCATGGAGAAACTGAAACTGGCTAAAAAGAAAAAGAGACTCTCTGGAGCCCAGATCAAAAAGCGCAAAAGAGAAAAGCGACTACTTGCGGCTGCTAAACCCACAGACTCAACGGCTCAACCGGTGGCAGGCGAACCATTGATAGGCATTGAGAAATCGATACCCCTCGATGGTTTCTACGCCTGCCCCAGCTGGGTCAGAGAATGCGGGTGATGGCTATACGCAAGCATCGCCGATTTCGAATGCCGTGAAGGGCAAACAAAGTAATAAAAGGAAAATCAATTTCCCCACTCTTACCACTGTACCGGAGACGCCTCGATCTGGTTCCAAGCGAACCAGAGAAGAGACGACACCAGATTCAGCGGAGAAACAATTGCAAAAGAAGCGTGCACGCTCAAATGCAATTCCATCGTACAGTGGGGCAACCTCCTCTACGAAAATGGCTATTGTTCATGATCAGCCAAACATGGAAGTCTCGGAAGAGCAATTTTTGCAAATCCAGACCTCCATTTTGGACAAAAGTCTTGAACAAAACACCATACAGCCAAAGTTCACTGGCATTCGTCTAGAGCAGGGGGCAGTAATGCTGTACTGCCTGGACGAAATGACAGCGAACTGGATAGCTAGCATTGGAGATAGTCTCACTCCATGGGAGGAGGCCAGGCTGAAAGCAATTCCAGCCAAGGACCTCTCACCAGGAGTGAAGGTAATCTTCAGTGCTCCTGAAATCTTGAAGAAACAGAGTGTTGAGAGGATCCTACGACAAGTGAAAACTTGTCTTAGAAGCTCTTCAAAGCTTAGGAGAGTACCTTTGTATAAATGTTCTTTATAAAGAAAATAAATAAATAAACTATAAAAACTAAAAAAAAAAAAAAAAAAAAAAAAAAAAAAAAAAAAAAAAAAAAATACAGGACTGAACACTTCAAGATGGAAGGTCCTCAACTCCCAAGAGTTGAACAATTCTAAGAAGATTGTGGTTCGGATGGATGCAGACTCGTGGGCAACTATCGAATCCTGGAAGAGCTATATCTTCCTGGGTTTCGGTAGGGTTGTTTCTATCGAGTCTGGAGAAATCTACAACCAACAAAACTCTATCCTCCTAAAATGAAAATGATGAACATAGTACAGATTAACTTACATCATGCTAAGGCAGCCAGTGCTAAGTTCACCAAGATCATTTTAGAAAGAAACATCAAGGTTGCCCTCATCCAAGAACCATATTTGGTGAAGGGACGAGTGGCAGGACTTGGTGCATGTCAAGGTACTGTCA
Source organism: Bactericera cockerelli (assembly GCA_024516035.1). NCBI lineage: Eukaryota > Metazoa > Arthropoda > Insecta > Hemiptera > Triozidae > Bactericera > Bactericera cockerelli. The sequence continues at coordinate 8,915 of JAMCCL010000903.1, read as the reverse complement.
TTTATGATAGTACTTCACCAAAACCCCGGGCGTGTATTTATGTGAGTAAGGATGTTCCACACTTAACTTTGTGGAACTATACTTCTCAAGACATGACCGCTGTAAAAATAGAACTTCAAGACAGAAGCACGAGGAAGGACTTCATCATTGCATCCTGCTACCTGCCTTACGAAGAAGCCAATCCCATATCAAGAGAATTGGAGAACCTGGTCAACTATGCGCAGGGAGAGCATTTATCTGTAATTAAAAAAATAATAAAAAACAACTCTATATCCAAATACTTCAAAGACTCAAAGATCAAAATTAATGGAGAAATATAAAATAATGAATTTTAATAATTTGCATAAATATATATTAACAACCAAGCACTATTATGAAAACAAATACAGAATAATAATAGAAACGAATCATAACACAAGAAATAGAATATTTAAAATACCTAACACTAAAAATAAATATGGAGAAACTTCCTTTCAACACCAACTACCAAAACTACTTAATTGTCTACCAGAAAATTTAAGAAACATTGAAAACAAGAGAGCCATGAAGAAAGAAATCCAAATATTTTACTCGAAAAACAACAATGAAATATAATAATTGAAAAACAGAAGAAAGCAATAACAAAAAAAAAGATTATCTAAAAACATACAAAGAAGAAGAAGAAAAAGAAAAGAAGAAGAAAAAAAAAAAAGAAGAAAATATGTAAAACCATTCCCTAAAAGTACTCTGAGAACTTAGAGGGAAAATTAGAATTTTAAATGTATATTAGAGAAACAAATAAATTCATTATTATTATTATTATGGACGCGAATGCACACCACTGTGCATGGGGGAGCAGCGACACAAATAACCGAGGTGAGTCTTTGTTTCAGTTTATTGGGAATCATAATCTTGTCATCTTAAATGTTGGTTCTAAACCTACCTTTATCAACAGGAACAGAACTGAGGTGCTCGATATAACCTTAGCAAATCAGAACATACTAAATCACATAAGAGACTGGAAGGTGCTGGATCAGATAGTTTCACTGTCTGATCACAACTACATCTCTTTCAATGTGAATTACAAACCTGGTCCACCCACTTTGTATCGGAACCCCAGGAAAACAGATTGGGATCTTTACAGAAAGATCCTAAAATGTAAACTGAGAGATACAAATATGGACGTGGGTAGCACTGACGGATTAGATGAGGCTGCACTTGAACTTCAAAGTGCTCTACTCAATACTATGAATCAGTGCTGTCCCGAAACCAGGAGACCTAACACCAGACAACCAATCTGGTGGAACAATAAACTAGATGGTCTTCGAAAGAAAACCAGGAAACTCTGGAATAAAACAAAGAGAGGTGGCAGTAAGGAAACTTACCATACAGCTCTCTCTGCATATAACAGAGAAATAAGAATAGCCAAAAGAAACTCCTGGAGAAACATTTTGCGAGCACATTGAACACAACAATAGTGCTGCAAGACTCCAGAAGATTATGGCCAGAGATCCATCCTTTGGAATAGGAAACCTGGTCAATTCTGATGGCTCATACACTACCAATGGGGAAGAAACTTTGGAAGTGCTAATGGATGCTCATTTTCCTGAACATAGAAGCGCGGCTGCAGGACTCGATCCAGGCTCAAGCGGGGAATACTCTTTAGAGAGAATTACTCGCCGAAACTGGAGTGAGGCAGCAGCCATAGCTTCCGTGAAAAGGATCCGAGCAGCCATTGGTTCTTTCAAGCCTTTTAAATCACCAGGACCAGATGGTATCTATCCAGCGCAACTGCAAGAGGGATTGGATGTCCTTATTCCAATACTCTGCAGGCTGTTTAGAGCTAGCTTGGTACTGGGCTATATACCAATGTGCTGGAGAAAGTCGAAAGTGGTATTCCTGTCTAAGCCAGGAAGAAACCATGATCAGGCTAAGTCATATCGACCAATTAGCCTATCGTCCTTTCTTCTCAAAACATTGGAAAGAATGGTAGACTGGCGGCTTGGAGAAGATTGTTTGAATTTTACTCATCATCCCAACCAGCATGCCTATCAACCAGGAAAATCAACTGGAACAGCTTTGGGTGATCTTCTTGCTAAGATAGAACCAGCGCTGTCATCACAGGAAATTGCAATGGCTATCTTTATAGACATAGAGGGTGCTTTCGACAACACCTCTATGAATGCCTTGCAGAACTCGTTTGCAAGAGCAAGCCCTGTTATCCAAAACTGGATAACCCACCTCTTACAATCGAGAATAATATACGCTGAACTGTTTGGTTCCAGAAAGGAGATCTATGCTACCAGAGGCTATCCACAGGGGGGGGTTCTTTCCCCGAGACTGTGGAACCTGGTTGCTGATGAACTCCTTACAGAATTAAATGGCAGTGGCTACTATGCTCTCGGATATGCAGATGACTTTGTCATCTTAGTCAGAGGCAAGCACAAAACTACTTTAATTGAGCTGCTTAACGGCGCTCTCTCAATAGTAGAAAGATGGTGTTTGGAAAGGGGACTCAAAGTGAACCCATCCAAAACTACCCTAATACCTTTTACCAGAAGATATAAATTGGGTCCAATTGACGCACCAATAATCTTTGGCAAAAGGATAAATGTAGCTGATGAAGTGAAATTTCTTGGCGTTTATCTCGACAAGAGACTTACATGGAATCAGCACCTTAAGAAAACCACAGACAAAGCAAAAACCACGCTCAACATGGTTAGAAGGTCTGTTGGAAAAACCTGGGGCCTGACACCGCGTATTACAAAATGGATATATACTGCTATCGTCAGACCCAGAATCACCTATGCTTCATGCATTTGGTGGAAAAAAACTGAACAAATAGTTGCTCAGAGAGAGCTGGAAACAGCACAGAGGTCAGCACTTTTGATGGTCTCTGGTGCTATAAGTACAGCTCCCACACTAGCTCTGGAAGTAATCCTAGGCATACCTCCCTTGTATCTTTTTATAAAGGGGGAAGCCATAATGGGTGCTTACAGACAGATGATCAGTCATGAAGGTAAACTCCCTACCAGGTATCATGAACTGATAAATAAAACACAGGTAATTCTGAAGCAAAATCTGCCCACAGACTACATGACACACAAAAATAACTTTCACACTGCCTACACCACTCATATCAGAAAACGATCTGAGTGGACTGGAGCAAGCAGTGAAAGCATACTTAAAAATGCGGGAATCAAGTACTATACTGATGGATCCCGCATGAACAACAGAACAGGTGCAGGTCTGAGCGGGCCTGGCTTTTGCAGGAGATCAGTCATCCTGGGGCAGCTAACCACTGTGTACCAGGCCGAAATGTTCTCTATTCTGATGGGAGCCAGGCATGCACTGGAACTTGGCTGGAGAGGAAAACACATTACATTTTTCTCAGACAGCCAAGCTGCAATCAAAACCCTGGAACGTCCCAAAGTCATCTCTAAGTTGGCTTGGGAATGCATTGGACAACTCAATGAACTGGGAACCCATAACAAGGTTCACCTTGAATGGATACCAGGACACAGTGGGCTCCAAGGAAACGAAAATGCAGACCTCCTAGCAAGAGAGGGAGCAGAAATGCACTTCATAGGTCCAGAACCGGTACTAGGATTGACTAAACGCTCAGTCAAAACTAATGTCAATTTCTGGATGGAAGAAAAAGCAAATGAAATTTGGAATAACTCTGGTGGCATGCGTCATGCCAAATTGACACTAGCAGGTTATTCCAAAAAACTCACTCAAGACGCTCTAGCTTTAAGCCGAAAGCAACTGAGAACAGCTGTGGGCATGCTCACAGGACATGGTCCATTCAGGAAACACCTGCATAGACTGGGTCTCTCTAGGGACGTACCAGTTGAATGCAGACTGTGTGGACTTGAAGAAGAAACAGCGACTCACATTCTCTTTGAATGTGAGGCACTGGAGCTGAAAAGATTCAGGATATTTGGCAACAATAATCTTGAAATTGTACCAAACTTGGGAACTAAAGTCAAGAACCTAGCCCTGCTTGTCCAGGGAACGGGAATCTGGACATAGTAAACCAAGAAATAAACTTCTCACACATACTAGACAACTAGGAGTGTGAGCAGGTCAAACTGGTCACAATAGATCTAATAGAGGTCGGTGTGATAATTGGGGCTCTTCTTGTGGGACCCCAACCAGTTCATAATAATAATAATAATAAAAAGTCTGAAACCCCTGAATATCTTTTGAAAGGGATTTCTCAGTTAATTTAAAATTGTGCACAGTAAGTTGGGGTGATTAGACCTTTCCAAAAATGTATCGCAAGGTGGGGTTTCGTATATAAAAAAAATGAAGTTGACCTCCCTGGCCCCGACATGGGGGCCAGTAAAAAAAAATCGGTCCAATTCTAATATAAGGTCTAATTACCAAAGATTACTGTACACAATTTTAAATTTACTAAGAAAGTCCTTTCGAAATATATTCAGGGGTTTCCAGACTTTACTGCATACACAAAGTTGGACGCCATTTGCAAACAAATAATATTAAAAAAATAAAATTTGCACCAATGCATTTCTTATTCGAAGACCTTTCCTAAAATGTATCGCAAGGTGGGGGATCGTATTTAAAAAAATGAAGTTGGCCCCCCTGGCCCCGACATGGGGGCCGGTAACATAAATCGACCCCACTCTAAAAGAAGGTCTTATTAGCCCGGTTTACCGTACAAAATTTTAAGTTTACCGATGAAGGCATTCGAAAGTTATTCAGGGATTTCCAGACTTTTGCCCCACCCTGTATAATCTTATATGTATATTGTTTCTGAATAATTTTGTAAATACTTCAATACTACTTTGAAGAAGAAAAAAAGAAAAATAAAGTCTCAATTAGATGAAAATACAATATAGTTTTACACAACATTTCATCCTCCTCGTCCTGTCCTCCCTGGAGGTGTTGCAGAAGACACGGAGGCGGAGGACTCAGACGAGACAGTGGACATAGAGACGTGCACGCCCGAGGAGGAGAAAGGGGAGGGGCTAGCGAGGAGACTGGGAGGAGCCTCGCCACAAGATCCCGCCCACGATAAGGTAAGAGATACTCTTACCTTACGTAACCACTTGACTACTCAATAATCTGCTTGGACGAGATACTCTTACCTTACGTAACCACTTGACTACTCAATAATCTGCTTGGAACCTTTCTTGTGCGCCTTGTTTGTTAAAATCACTCTCCCAGGTACAAAGTAAAAGTGTTCTGGATGGGTGAAACTAAACGACACAGACACTTTTCCCACCCCTAACACCCACCAAAAAAAACCCTAATTCAACCCCCCCCCCTCTTTTCGGATCCATCAACCTTTGACCCACCCAATCACTTCATATCACCCCCCCCCCCCCCCTCCGCTCTCTCAAACACCACTTTCCCATATTACACCTTTTCAACCCCCCTCTTCCCTCTGCCTCACCTCACATCTACCCCCCTCTTCCCTCTGCCTCACCTCACATCTACCCCCCTCTTCCCTCTGCCTCACCTCATATCTACCCCCCTCTTCTCTCTGCCTCACCTCACATCTACCCCCCTCTTCCCTCTGCCTCACCTCACATCTACCCCCCTCTTCCCTCTGCCTCACCTCATATCTACCCCCCTCTTCCCTCTGCCTCACCTCACATCTACCCCCCTCTTCCCTCTGCCTCACCTCATATCTACCCCCCTCTTCCCTCTGCCTCACCTCACATCTACCCCCCTCTTCCCTCTGCCTCACCTCACATCTACCCCCCTCTTCCCTCTGCCTCGCCTCACATCTACCCCCCTCTTCCCTCTGCCTCACCTACATCTACCCCCTCTTCCCTCTGCCTCACCTCACATCTACCCCCCTCTTCCCTCTGCCTCACCTCACATCTACCCCCCTCTTCCCTCTGCCTCACCTCACATCTACCCCCCTCTTCCCTCTGCCTCACCTCACATCTACCCCCCTCTTCTCTCTGCCTCACCTCACATCTACCCCCCTCTTCCCTCTGCCTCACCTCACATCTACCCCCCTCTTCCCTCTGCCTCACCTCACATCTACCCCCCTCTTCCCTCTGCCTCACCTCACATCTACCCCCCTCTTCCCTCTGCCTCACCTCACATCTACCCCCCTCTTCCCTCTGCCTCACCTCACATCTACCCCCCTCTTCTCTCTGCCTCACCTCACATCTACCCTATCTCTCTCTCTCTCGAACACATCTTTCCCATTAACCTTATAAACACCCGCGCCTCTCCCTTTCACACATTGACCCTTTTTTCTTCCCTCTGCCACACATCTACCCCCCCCCCCCCCCCCCCTCTTGCACACATCCATATATATACCCCCCCTCAATAAAATAATCGTTCGAAACAAATCCGAGTAAGTGTAGCAATGACAAAGAGCCAAACAAACCCGTGCCACCCCCCCCCCCCCCCGGACCCTTAATTCAAAGAACTCCCCCCCCACTACCCACCCTCCAGACCCCATTCAAATGAAGAGCTCTGAAGCTCTGTATACACATACGAGCGAAGGGTGTTTACAAAAGCCAAAATCCTTCATGCTTTTCAATTGAATTGATATAATTACTCGTTGATGAGTGAGTCAGGATGGAGGGGGGGATTATCAACCTCATTAATTATGAATATTTCCATTTAATTGATCATCATCAACCTCCCTTACTGTTATACTTCCAACTCAAGAAAGATGACAGTTTTTTTTTTTTTGGTATTGTTCTAACGAAGCAATTTCATAAGCTCCTTAGAAGAACAATGAGTAGAAGTTGTGAAATTAATTAAAAAAAAATCCAATTTATAATAATAACTCTCTTGAGTGGAGGGTACCACCTAACCCTCAAAGTCTTGTGGATACAAACAAAAATCAATGAGGAAAATTTCATGCACCGGGTGGGATTCGAAGCAACGGATACCTTGGCTACTTGGATTACCAGAACAGCGTATTAACCACTCGACTATATTACCGTCGAACCTGGATATAATGGATTCAGACATAATTCATATATTTATTTCGTAGCCATGAAACAGGAGCTACGGTAAACTCTTATGGTGTGTGTTGTAGCTTGCCCATCCCGTGGTAAGGGTTGGGTGGAAGAGATTGCCATAGGCAATAACCCCGCCCTTTAGTTAGGACTTATGTTTTTATATATTTTCAATTCTTTTTCATTTTCATTGTATATATTGTTTCCATTTTTTTCATTGTTAAATTAATTATTTCTATGTACATAATGTCCATTTATACCTAATAAAGCATTGTATAATAATAATAATAATGGGCGAGAAGTGACACAATACTTCCCAATTAGGTGCTGGGTCAACACGAGCGCATCGGAAGGTATCCCTTGCAAACAATTTATTGTAACCAAATTAAGAATACAATTTTTGTCGGCACGGGGGTTCGAACTCGGGACCTTCTGCATGGCAAGCGAGTGCTTAACCACTGAGCTAATCGCGCGCATATCTCTATATTTAAAACAGAAAAAAGGACTACCTACCTACCTATGTTTGTTTGTTTGTTTGTCCGGAGTTGTTTAGCCAAAACGGTAAGAAATAGCGAAAAATGTCTCAGAATTGACCCCCCCAAAACCATTATCGCTTTGTCCAGAAAAATTATAAAAAGTTCAAAAAGGCATTGCTGTCCAGCAGTACGGCCATGCCTTAGAAATTTAAAATTTAGTCCCGTTGCAAAGCACGGGCAAACGGCTAGTATTTTATATACTAGTATAGGTAATATAGGTATATCGGTAAAAACTGTCTTCTGTTAAAGACACACACTATAGTTGCACAGTGCTCTGATTTACCCCTTTCTCTCTCCCTTGTAATCTTTTGTACGAAATCCAGTATAGCACAGTTCTCAGTCATCACAACTCATCGTACACAACATGTCATAATATTGTGTACTTATATACAGGGTTAGCCAGCGTCGATGGCACGTTGAATACTTGACTTACTTGACTTAAGTCCTTTCATCCCAAGGGGGACATAAGGCTGCAACAAACGATCGCCATCTCACACGGTTCCGAAAATTTTCTTCATTTGTTGTAGTTTCAGTAATATATCAATTTAAGAACAAGCAGCTTATTAGGCCACCTGCTCCGATCTTGCTGATAGGGCTGCCACCTCACGGCCTGTAAGCTTGCCGTTTTGTGTGTGAGATTCCCCTCCTAACTGGGGGCGTGGCTGCTATCGACAGGATATCGATACCAGACCTAGGTCGATAACTCTCACATATTACCAACCAAGCTGAGTGAGCCAGGATCTAGGTTTCCTAGACTGCCCCACCCAACCCCCTCACCTAGTTCTGCCTATAGACCGATATAGTTGCCCGGAGTGTGGTAACTTGGAACCATAGGTGAGAGTTGAAGCAGCTGTGGTGACCAATCTCTTCAACCACTGGCGTCTGTTTCTCACCAGTGCGGCCGTCTTGGATGAGAGGTGCTACACCTACAACTACTCCCAACACTCCAACACGTTGAATACACCAGTTCTTATTCAGTCACTGAAGCTAAGCAACGTCCAACGAGGCTAGGACTTCTATGGGTGACCATTTAATTTCGATGCTGGCTATTCCCGGCACCACTCAAGCTAGGTGCATGAGGTCATTTTCAGTCGCTGGTTTGTGAGTTAAAGTAATCATATTTGTGTTTAATCAACAACGCGATACCAGCACTACTCAAACACGATACCAACAGTAGTCAAGTGGTTAATACGCTGGTCTGGTAATCCAAGTAGCCAAGGGATCCGCTGGTTTGAATCCCACCCGGTGCATGAAATTTTCCTCATTAATTTTAGTTTGTAACCACAAGCCTCTGAGGGTTAGGTGGTAGAAAATGCTACGAACATTAACCTCGCCTGGTGGTTACCTTCCACTCAAGAGAGTTATTATTATAACAATGATTTTTTTTTTAAATTCACTTTCACAACTTCTTCTCATTGCTCTTTGTGGAGCTTATGAAATT
>JAMCCL010000902.1:0-13089 GCA_024516035.1 Bactericera cockerelli | reverse complement strand
TTCCCCGGGTTTGGGAGCAGATTTTTCGAAAAAAAATTCTGTCCCCTCCGAACATGTGAGGCTGGATTCCGGCCCCCCCCAGGCTGGGTGGGTTAATGTGGGTGCTGTACGATTCCCAGCGAATGGGGGGTGAAACCCCCGTCCTGCCTACTCAAGTCAGGTTGTTAAAACCCAAAATGGGCATGAAAGGAGCCTAGACATAGACTTTGGATTGGGCGTCCAATATTCCTCTCACCACCGTGATTTAGGTACCCATCCCCTATCTCACGGACAGAAATTTTATTATTATATTTTTTGCAAGTAGGTCCCCTATTTGATAAGAGTGATTACTTCGTGGTTAGGATTAAAACCACTACCCTGTGTGCCATAAATTTTTGCATATTGTCATAAAGGGGTAAAGCCAAAGTAAAATTTTTGGGTTTTATTATTTGTACATAAAAAGCACATATTCCCTTTAAAAAGTTGTTTTTAATATTTTTAAAAATTGTTCGCATTTCCCCCCGTCGGGGGGGGGTAAAAAGAACACCACTAAACAGATAATCGTATGCCAACATTTATAATGCACCTTAAAATGCAAAATAAGTTATATACCAAAAAAATACAAGAATGGATTTTAAAAAAAGAAAACTCGGGTTACAGATAGTTTAAAAAAATTGCCAAAACTTCTAATTCCCCCTCCCCCTTTCCTTTTAATTTTTTTTAAACCCCATTTTGCTTATTTTAATAAAAAAAAGGGGGTTTTTAAAATTTTGTATTTTTAGAAATTTTGTTTTTTTAAAAAAAAATCATTTACAAAAAATTGGGGGAAAAAAAAAATGAAATTTAATTTTTCCCCAAAATTTAATTATCTTTTTTTTTTTCAGACTTGCAATTTTTCTAGGATATTTAAAAATCCTTGTTATTTTCTCCGCATTAAAAATCTGCTTCCCAAAAAAAGTGAGAAGTGTTTTTCCTATTTTTTTTTTTTTTTTTTTCTTGTTTTGTTAAAATAACTATTTATTTGCAGGGCCGAGCAGCTGACCTCAAATATGTGGAAGCAGCAGCTCGCATGATAGCGGACATTGCCACAGGAACAAGATAGTTGTGGAGAAGAGTACGGTACCTGTGCGGGCTGCGGAGGCATCATGAATGTGCTCAAGGCAAACCACAAGGCAATGTCCAGTTCAGGTGAAAATCTGTTGTTATATCTCCAGCACCATGGTCAAATGGAGTAGTGCACTCAGCTTGCATTCAGATGGGTTGTTTAAATATAAAATTGGATTGTTTGGATCATTGTGTAGCAAAAATATTCACAAAACACAAAATGGACTATTTTTCAATTACTGCCTTTTATTATTATTATTATTATTATTATTATAAAACCTGGTTGCAGGGTTTCAGATGGAAACACTATACAATTAACACTGCGACCTGCCATGATAAAACTGCCATGATAATTGTTTATATTCTTATATATAATTTTCAGCTAAAATATTAGCTTAGTAGTAAGATACTCAATTGCCATGCAAAAGGTCCCGGAATTAACCCCAGAGCCAAAACAAATGAATATATTCAAAATTTGGTTACACTTAGTTTGTAAGGTACACTTCCGATGCACTCATGTTGATCCAGCCCTCAATGGGAAGTATTGTGTCTTCTCGTCCATCAGAGGCAAAGCACAGATCCAAAGTGTGTAAAGTAGCTATTGTTTCGTGGTTAAGGAAATTAAAAAAAAGCTATGAAACTATCATTTTTAGCTCAGGGGCTTAGTGCCCAAAGCATTTTTCTACCACCTAACCTCAGAGTCTTATTATAGTTATGATCATGTGGTCAATAACTCAAATTAATGAGGAAAATTTATGCAATGGGTGGGATTTTGAACCAACTGATCCCTACACTACCTACATTACTAGCTAGCGCGTTAACCACTTACCTGTGAACAATTTTGAGCTTTAAACCTTGCCTGGTGGTTACCTTCCTTTAAAGAATGGAGGTAACACAGACGAGGTTAATGCTCAAAATTGTTAAAATCCATTAAAGAGTGGAAGGAACCACATTATTATTCTTATTATTATTTTTTGGACTTAGCGAGATTCTACTGTAATAAATAAATAAAACCTTTATTTGGAATAAACTCAGGTGAAAATTACAATTAAAAAATAAATTAACAATAACTAATTTATTTCAATTCAGGTGGTGTTTTATGACCAATATGACCATAGATGTTGCATGCATCACTATAATCTAATAAAAGATTTAAATTTTCAGGCATGTTGCTGAGGTTTTGATTTTATTGTACATTATTGAGAAGAAAAAAAAAAAAAGAAAAAAAAAATGCTGACAAATGTCTTTCCACACCCCAGATTCTCTCAAACCCCGAGTTCCTGTCCGAAGGCACCGCCATGGAGGATTCCTCCACGCAGACCGCATCCTATCGGGGGCGAGGAGACCCCAGAGGGTTGGCCGCGGTCCAATCCCTCTCGTGGGTGTACCAGCACTGGATCCCCGGCCCGCACATCCTCACCACCAACACTGGTCCTCAGAGCTGTCCAAAACTGGCGGCCAACGCGTTCTCGCCCAGAGGATCTCGAGCATCAACTCGCTGTCGGCAGTGTGCGAGGTGACCGGGGCAGCGTGAGTGAGGTGGCCCGCGCTGTCGGTTTGGACAGTCGCTTGGTGGAAAGTTCTTGCAGGGTTGTAGGTGAGGTCTCTCTTTTTTTTCCTCTCAATTGCTTTCTCACCTCTAAAAAAGGTAGAATTGTCCCCAAAACCCCCCCCGCCCCCCTGGCTACCCCACTGTTTTAGGAGTTGTTATTTTCTGTCTATAAATGAAATAAATAAATAATAAAATCTCATCAAAATGAATTCTCTTTCCTTTTTTTTTGTCTTTCTCTCTCTCTCTCTCTCTCTCTTTTCTCTCTCTCTCTCTCTTCATTCTTTTGTGTTTATTATTACTTTTCCTCCTTGTTTTTGTTCGTCTCTTCTATGTCTTTGCTTTTAATCTTTCTCCAATGGATCACGCGTGTGTGTGTGTGTGTTGCGAGCGTGCGTGCGTGCGTGTAAACACGATACCTCGAGAACAGTAAGAGCTAGAGACTTATTTGTCTTGCTTCAGTTATGTTTTTATCTTTTTGTCTTACTTTCTTCCTTTTGTTCACTGAAGTTTTTTAAAGCCAATTAAATTTTTTAATCCAAGCCACATGAATGAGTGTTATTATTATAATTAAATTCGTGTGGTAAATAAAATAAGTAAATGGATATGCGATAAAGTAAATAAGTAAATATGGATATACGATAAGTAAATAAAATAAGTAAATGGGTATACGATTAGTAAATAAAATAAGTAAATGGGTATACGATAAGTAAATAAAATAAGTAAATGGATATATGATAAGTAAATAAAATAAGTAAATGGATATACTATAAGTAAATAAAATAAGTAAATGGATGTACGATAGGTAAATAAATAAGTAAATGGGGTATACGATAAGTAAATTAAAACGGAGGTTATGAAACGTCCAGAAATATGAAAAAAATTGAAATCGGATCAAAAAAATATTTCTAAAATTAGAAATTTCTCGGAAGTAAAAGTAAAATGGATATTCGATACGTAAATAAAATATGGATATGTTCACAGATCATTTTTGTTTTGCAGGTTTCGGAGGCAGCTGTTTTCAGAAAGACATTCTCAATCTTGTCTACATTTGCGAGTGTCTAAACCTGCCTGAAGTAGCCAGTTATTGGCAACAGGTATGAATTTATTATCCACATGGATTTTTTTTATATTAATACCGTTGAACCTGGTCTTTCTTATTAATACCCTGTTATAAACTATTCGAAAACTAAATTCCTTTAATTTAATTTAAAATAAAACACACTAGTTAAGGATAACAATTTATCTCAATAATTTATTACTGAAAAAAGTGGAAACAGAAAAGCATTTTTTACTTGTTGGTGTTGTTGTTTTTACAAAGACACCGCGCCAAAAAGAAACAACACTGTATGTTGCTGCCACCAGTGGGAATTAATTAATCTAGAAACTCTTGGCGGTTCTTCAAAATAAAGAGAGCCTTGGACAACAGTACAACATACCCTGAAAACAAAAGCAGGTGATAGATCTGAATGAGTACCAGAAAATTCGTTTCTCGGAAAGGATCTGTTCACTACAGTGTTCGAATTTTTACTCTGTTGTTGCAGGTGATTTGATCTGAACGAGTACCAGAAGATTCGGTTCTCGGAGAAGATCTGTTCAATTACACTGTCCGAATTTTTACTCTGTTACCATAAGATTCGGTTCTCGGAGAAGATTGTTCAATACAATGTCCGAATTTTTTTTACGAATTTTGTTATTTCAGGTGATAGATCTGAACGAGTACCAGAATTTTTACTCTGGTGATAGATCTGAACGAGTACCGAATTTTTACTCTGTTACAATAAGATTCGGTTCTCGGAGAAGATCTGTTCAATACAATGTCCGAATTTTTTTTACGAATTTTTGTTGTTTAGGTGATAGATCTGAACGAGTACCAGAAGATTCGGTTCTCGGAGAAGATTGTTCAATACAGTGTCCGAATTTTTTTACGAATTTTTGTTGTTACAGGTGATAGATCTGAACGAGTACCAGAAGATTCGGTTCTCGGAGAAGATCTGTTCAATACAGTGTCCGAATTTTTACTCTGTTGTTGCAGGTGATAGATCTGAACGTGTACCAGAAGATTCGTTCTCGGAAAGGATTGTTCAATACAGTGTCCGAATTTTTACTCTGTTGTTAAGGTGATAGATTAAACGAGTACCAGAAGACTCGATTTCGGAGAAGTCATCTCCTCTCTGTTTAACACAGTGTCGGAATTTTTACTCTGTTGTTGCAGGGGGATAGATCTGAACGAGTACCAGAAGACTCGCTTCTCGGAGAAGATCATCTCCTCTCTGTTCAACACAGTCTCGGACAAGCACATCGCCATCCTGGGGTTCGCCTTCAAGAAGAACAGGGAGACACTCGGGAGTCCCCGCCATCCACGTCTGGTCGGACCCTGCTCTACGAGGGCGCCAAGCTCAAGATATTACGATCCCAAGGTAACTACTGTCCACAATAATAATAATTAATGATAATAATATCGCCTTATTTATACTGCCCGATTTGGACTATTAAGCCCCATTGTTCCAGCAGTAAGTCAAGACTCATGATTATGTGGTAAAAATCCCAAATGAGAGGATAACTTGTCATGTCCCGGCTGGGTTTCGAACCCGCGACCTCTGGAATCTCTGATTCACAGAGTGCCGCCTTTTCCACTGAGCATGAAAAAAATATGTTTTCTTTTTATTTCTCACGTTCTCACGTGAGGAATAAAAAGATCTCACGAAGTCGCATTAATATTATTTTTCTACCGTCAGGGGTAAAGGCGGCATCAGTGAATCCAGAGATTCCAGGGGTCGCGGATTCAAACCCAGCAGGGACATGAAAATTTTATCCTCCCCTTTGGGATTTTTCCACAAAATTTAATATGCCTTGGGCTTACTGCTGGAATAATGGACTTTAATAGTTCTAATTGGGCAGTATAAATAAGGCGATATTTTTATTATTATTAGATCTCACAAAGTTGCATTAATTTTTTTTTTTTTTTTTAATTTTTACAGACTTTGTGTCCATTTATACAAAACGCGTTCTATATGTTTAAAAAAAGAAAAGAAAAAACTTATGAATAACTTTAAAATTTACCTTAAACTCTAAATTGTAGCAAATTAGACTACCTAAAAATTTAGAAATTACTGCTTGAAATATTATTATTATCTGACCTGATTGCGGGTTTTCAGTGAAAATCCTGAATATTAACACTGCGACCTAATTAGATCTATTGTGACCAGTTGATTCTATTTGGTATTAACGTCCTGATTGAGATAGATAGTCACGACGCGACGGGCAATTACCCTCCCTTCGCAGGAACTTATGAATCCAGAGGTTCCACAGGTCGCGGGTTCGAAACCCAGCTGAGACATGACAAATTTTACTCCCCATTTGGGATTTTTACCACATAATATTATTATTAAACATATTAAATCAAGTTTTATTTACATAGAATATATACAAATTATACATACATGGAAATTGACATTAATGAAACAAAACTTGATCAAGGGCGGTGCTAATGCCAACGGCATTCTCATAATATAATACGTATAGTCTTTTCTGATGGAAAAATGGGACTTGTAGTCCTAAGCGGGAAGTATAAATGAGGCGCTTATTATTAATATTTTTTTAAAGGTAGTCGTGCCCCGGAAAACCACTTTCGCATTATTCAGGGCACTTTACTTTCATCCATGCCATTCCGGAAACGGAAAAAACTCGGTAAGAATTTTCCGCTCCGGCCAGATTTCGAACCGCAACCTCCCGGGTCAGCAACCAATGTTCTTAACCATGAGCCACGGAGGTCGGCTTTTATTATTATTATTTATTACTTCTATTAAAGATATAAGTGGGGATCTCCCACTTGTGTTTTTAAAAAAGTTTATTTTCCAAAAAAACTGAAATGACAAAGTCTTTAAAAATACTTAATATCGAAAAATGAAATTAATTATATTTTTAAATATGCAATTGACATATCAAAATGAATGAAAGATAATTATTAGAACGTTTAAAAGAAAATAATATAATTATTAATTAATAAAATACTTAATTAATAAAATGTGAATTTAAAAAGATCGCAAATTTTAAATTATCGATCAGCGACAATGCTCGATGCAAGTCCTGGATCAATCTGCCCGTCGGTCCTACCAATGGCTATTGTCAGAAAGACAATAGCTAATTTTTTAATACAGTCAGCATTTATGGTGGCTGTAACTCCTCCACCCTTAGAAACTTTGCATCCCTGGGAGAGAAGGATTGGGATTGATGCCCCAGATTTGTTGAAGAGTTACATGCTAGCTTAATTTGTGGAAGAACATTTTTGGTTCACATTTCTTAAATAGATGTAGTATCTGTAAATATAGATTGATTTCCTAATTATCAGTATCAGTGATGAAATGGATACAGTGAGGGTAATTTCACATTAGTATTTTCCAGGGTTCAATGAATTGTCTAAAGATTGAACATCTCTATTTGTTGGAGTCAGTTCCTTTAGTTTAATGTCATCTTAAATTTTAAATCAAATGAATCCTTATTTTAAAATCAGATAATTTTTCTGAACCAAATTTGACATAACATTTTCCAGGATGTAGGGTTTTCCTGAGGTCTTGGATGAAAAGTTTAAGAAATTTTATTCCTAAATATAAGGTTTCCTTTGTTTGATTCAATTAGAAATATGCCCTTTTAATTCCTTTATTTCATTTTCTAATTCTAGTTTAATGGTTTCACTGAAAGGAAAAACAACAATAAACATTTTTATTGGGGCAATATAATCAACATAGTTTTCTTGAATTCCTAGCGTTATGTGTGTACATGACTCAGGCTTTTCATTTTGAAGTATTTGCTTTCACACTCTTTCAGATTATTATTGACATTTCTCTGAAAGCCTGATAAGGTTTCCCAATTCACAGATATTGTTCAAAGGTTTTAAAGGGGATTTTTCTGATTTCAGGAAGTAATGAATTTTCGGTATAACTGTAGTAAATCCTAATTCACTTGAAGATGGGATGGACTTAAGTAAATTAGGTCATATTGTTGGTCATAGTTAATAGGAAAAGATAGGAAGTAAATAATTTTTGAGTTTTCAATTTTGCAGCTTACATCTAAGATCTTTTGGAGTTCTAAAATACTACTTATTTCTAAAGGTTATAGTTTTATGTACATTCTTTAATTTCTCTAATTTCTTTAACCAAAAATTTTGTTTTTCTTTATGATGTGCCACGTAGGTTGAGGTTATTAGTTGTTCTGTGTCAATATCCGTTATGTCGGACGGTTCAAAATGCCCTGTGACCACTTCTATAGGTTTGTGTTTTGTGACAGAATGACTTGTGTGGTTATAAGCAATGACCGCGTATTTTACTTTTAAGGACAAGGAATCGTTCTTGAACTCTTCGCGTTTTGTTGAATAATCGTATGTGCTCTATTAATGTCGAGTGAAAAACGTTCTTTTTTACTCCATTGGACTCAGGATGCTGGGAGGAGGTGAAATGGATATTAATTTGTGAAGAGAAAGGAGTTCTTTTATTACTGAGTTTTTAAATTCGCCTCCTTATCTTAATATATAAATGTCAAAGACACTCACTGACCACTGACCACTGACCACTGACCATGACTGATCATCGCTTACAGCCAAACCGTAAGTCCTAGAAGCTGAAATTTGGTAGGTAGCTTTGTCTTATAGTCTAGATGTGCAATAAGACGGGATTTTTCGAAACTCCCACTACAACACCTGCCATTGGCGAAAAAGGATTTTTTGCTTTCACGGCCATGCCTCGGCCGCAAAGCGGGCGACAGCCCGCTAGTCTGAATATAATTAGGCTAGGAACGCCGTGGTGAGCAAAACTTTCCAAGAGTTTACTCGCGATTTCAGTTGCTTGAGCAGAACGAAGCAAGTAGGCTTGTGCAAATTTAGAAAAGGGGTCAATAAGCGTTAGAAATTTGGATTTTTCAAGAGAAATGGTGTCTATGTGTAGGACATCAAACGGTTTTAATGCAGTGGGTGTGATGTTGTATGTCAGTTTCAAGGGGTTGCGGTCGTACTTGGTCTTTTGGCATATTTCACAGTTATTAATATAGTCTTGTACATGTTTAGCAATGTTGGGCCAGTAGTAGTGTTCTTTAATTTGTCTGGTGGTTTCGTCCATACCCCTATGGTTAGTTTTTCCGTCATGAAACTTTTTTATAATGTCAGTTTTCTTGTTTTCTTCAGTCACGTCAGTTAGCATCTTAGTGCATTTGATAAGATTTATTTGTGAATTTTTAAAGTAAGTCTGTAAAGTTCTCGATAGTTCTTCGTATAAGCTCTCAGTTTTAAAGAATACGTGGTATTTGACTTTTGGTGCAATGTGTGTTTTTAAGAACTCAGTTAGTTGTCCTAAGAGATTTTCAGGTGAAAACTCGTAAATTCGTCTTTCTTTGTCTCTGTGAATGATTTTTAGTGATTTGAGTGGGTTAGGGTGGGCTAAATGTGAAATGGAAAGGATTAATTGATTCTTTCCCAAATTAATTGGACCGTCAAAGATAGGTATACCTATGAGAGGGTGTTCCAGGTTGGAGTGGATAGTATTTATATCTTCTTTCTTCTGCCTGTTCGGTGATATCTTGAGGTGCAGGGGCGACACTGGTGGTGTGTTCTGAAGATGTAGCGACCTCGTAGGTGATGGGGACTGGGGTACAGCGACGTCAACAGTTGGGGGAAGTTCTTGAGCGACAGGATCTTCTCTTAGTAAGTGAGCATATGCGTCTGCAACGAACGCATCAAGGTCTAATATGTCTGTTCTAAGTCCGGTTCGGTAACATAGATAGTAAGTCGTCGTCTAGTACTGGTTGTACGGGTGAGTTGGTTTCGTTCATGTTTAGTTCAACTCTTGAAAGGGTGTCCGCATTTGTATTTTGTGAACCTTTTTTGTAAACTATGTCATAGTCGTATTCCTCAAGTTTTAGTCTCCAACGTATCAATTTAGAACTTGGCTCTTTAAGAGAGAAGAGCCACTGAAGAGGCCTATGATCTGTGAAAATTTTGAATTTTTGTCCGTATAGGTAAGGCCTAAAATATTTTACTGCCCATACAATGGCTAGTAGTTCCTTTTCGATTGTCGAGTAGTTGCATTCACTGTCGTTCAAAGTTCTGCTTGCATAGGCAACAGGTCGATCACTGCCTATGGGTCCCTGAGATAACACTGCACCGAGAGCAACGTTGCTCGCATCGGTTGTCAAAATGAAAGGTTTGCTAAAGTCTGGGTATTGGAGTATTTGGTTCGTTTGTCAACAAATTTTTACAAAGTTCAAAGCATTCTTGATAATCGGGATCAGTTATATTTATTTTTGCATTTTTCTTTAACCGTTTAGTTAATGATTTTGTTAAACTTGCAAAGTCTTTTATGAATTTACGATAGTAGCTTAAAAGTCCAAGAAAGCTTTTAATCTGTCTTGTGGTCTTCGGGATGGGGAAGTTTTCTATAGCTCTAATTTTGTTGGGGTTGGGCTTGACACCTTCGGGTGTGATAACGTGACCAAGAAAAGTCAACGTCTTTTTTCAAGAACTCACACTTGTCTAGTTGAATTTTCAAGTTAGCATTTTTTAATCTGTCGAATACCAAGGAAAGGTTACTTAAATGTTCCTGAGGGAAGTACCAAAAAACCAAGATGTCGTCGAGGTACACAACACATACTACGTTAATTAGACCTCGCAGTAGTTTTTTCCATTACTCTCTGAAAAGTAGCAGGTGCGTTTTTTAGGCCCATGGGCATACGCAGGAATTCGTAGTGCCCGTGTTCAGTGTTGAAAGCTGTTTTGGGGATACTACTTTCGTCTATTTCTATTTGATAGAATCCCGATGCTAAATCTAGGGTGCTGAAATAATGAGAGCGACCAAGGACGATCTAGGAGCGAATTTATGCAAGGAAGGGGGTAGCGGTCCCCAATAGTCTTCTCGTTCAGTTTCCTGTAATCTATTACGATTCTCCACTTTCTCTTACCTGAAGCGTCGAGTTTCTTAGGAACTATCCAAAGTG
Source organism: Bactericera cockerelli (assembly GCA_024516035.1). Taxonomy (NCBI): domain Eukaryota; kingdom Metazoa; phylum Arthropoda; class Insecta; order Hemiptera; family Triozidae; genus Bactericera; species Bactericera cockerelli. The sequence continues at coordinate 2,477 of JAMCCL010000902.1, read as the reverse complement.
GGGAGGACCAAGGGGGAATGGGAGGGGCGAATAATATCAATCCTCTAACATTTTTTGAATTTGTTGTTGAACTTCAGCTTTGTGGACATGCGGATATCGGTATGTTTTCGTATACACTGGTACGTCGTCGTTGTTCGTATAGTGTGTTTTACGGCGTTTCGTAAATGTAAGGTTCTTAGTGTCTGTATGGAAAATTTGAGTAGTTATTTATTAGTTTTTGAATTCCATCCTTTTCTTCTGAGTTCATGTGGTCTATTCTAATCCTATTGAAATCAAATTCTGAATTTGTCAGTTGAGCGTTGTTTAAGTTATTGTATGTGGATGTTTGTTCGAAATTTTGAAGAGATAAAGCTTCTACAGGGTGTAACAAAGCTTTCGTTTGTAATTCCGTGTCGTTAACAAGTGTACATATTGCCTTACTGTCTTTGACTCTAAGTATACCTTCAGGTATATAAGCCGAACCAAATCTTTTGTGTGGGATCAAACAATCTCCGTTTTGAATATTCATAACATCTATAGTTACGATCTGTTCCTGTCGTGGTTCGAGTATGATGTGGTTTACCTGGGTAACTGTGTCTCTGTGATGGATAGTTATGTCGGTCGTTGGCGATCGAAGCAGATTATTTTTCAAGTCAACTACCATACTAAGGGCCATAAGATTGTCCATTCCCAAGAGGCAATCGAAAAAGTCATGAAATTTAAAGAGATGTAGCTTCATTGTGCCCGTCATTTTGAAAATTTTGGGAACGGAATCGAGATGCTATATTTTTCTCGCGAACGTCCATGAGCAGTATTAATTTCGAATGGATCATATTTTATTTTGTTTTTGAAAAATTTTTGGGCTGTTTCTGGGTTTATAAAGATTTTGTACTACCAGTGTCAATAAGCATTTTCAAATTAAGTCCCGGTATGATTAGAAATGGTAAGTAATTGTCGTTGTTTGTCAAATTCATAAGAGTTACTGGTCCGAGGCTTCTTCTCGAAAATCCTGGACCTCGTCTGTGTCGTTTGGTTGATTCCCATATTCATTTATGGGGTTTGAGTCTTCGATTGACTCGTAATGTTTCTTGGGTCATTTTCCAGATTGTTAAGTCGGGGATTTGTTGTCATAGCGGACATGGGTGTCGGTCTATAAGAAGGCCCGGGTGTAGATCTGTTCCAAACGTTTGTATTGTTGTTTCCTTGATTCTTGTTCATCCCACTCTGCGGTTTGTTGATATTTTGTTGAGAATTGTTATTACGAAATGGATTGAAAAGTCCACTACCTGAAGTAAAGTTATTGTGATTATTTTTGTTTTGCATGTGAGGGGGTTATGTATTTTTCTGTGGTATTTGTAGAATATGGTTTGTTTTTGTTATAGTTCGAATTATAATTGTTGTTGTTTTCATACGGTTTTTTCACCGCGTCAATTTGAAAGTCGTTTGTGAGTATGTTGAGAGCCTCGCCAAGATCTCTCGGATTTTTTGTTCTCATGAGAGCACCTAAGGGCTCCTTTTAAGCCTCTGAGGAAAGTCCTCAAACAAGTTTCGAAACGTAATCTCTTACGTCGTTTTGTGTTGACATTTCATGGTATCCATGAAACTAGAGTGAAGGTTAATGTATTTTTGAATTTTGCTATGAAAATTCAAGGGTGACTCGTTTTTCGTTTGTGTTAAACCACACATTTCGACTGTAAGCGTATAGCAATCTCGCTTATCGCGTATGTACTCAGGAGAGCTGTTTTTAAGTCCCTCCAATTAGTAATATTGTAAGAACTTAAATTGAGCTTTGCTTCGCCTTTAATTTTAGAGCGAAGCGAAGACATCAAAAAGATGTTTTGAAAATTGTCAGCATTTGCTTCATCATAGAAATGCTTTACCATGGTCTCACATATCGAAATGAATTCCGATAGCAGCTCGACCTCGCCCGAAAATTACGGGCACCATTTTTAGGTGTTCAGATTTGAGTTCCGGAGGAGCCATTGTGAGTTTTCTAAAAATACCTAGAAGATAGTCTTCTAACAAGGCATCGTATGAATATTCTGTGTCTGATTCTCTGGTAGATTCAGACAAAGTAGACTCAACGTCTGAGTCCGTTTTGAATAGATAAATTCTATGTAAAAAAAATAGATAGTAGGTAATATATTATGTACCTAGTAGTAAGGATTATAGCAAAGAGATAAGAAGGTGAGGATGTGTAGTGTAATTGTAAACAATAGTGAGAAAGATTAAACCCTTGAACAGTAAAAGTGAAAGGAAAAATATTATCTGTACAGTGCCAGCAGAATCAACAACATTGAGGTGGGTAGGTACTCGGTAACTGCTCCGTGTGAGGTATGAGAAGCTATTGTTCCAGGTCCTTGCTCTGCTCTGCCCTGTGACTGAGACTGGTTTCTGCTCTGCTGACTGACTTGGGGTCTGCGGTTCGTGGTTCGATGCGAGAAAATCCGACGATTTTACAGCTAGGGGGTAATCCAATATGTATCCCAAAAGGGTTT
>JAMCCL010000901.1:0-13094 GCA_024516035.1 Bactericera cockerelli | reverse complement strand
TTGATACCCTATGAAGAGTAAAGAGTAATATAATAATAATCACAATGGTTCATCACAATTATCTCCAAACTTGCCTCAGTAAATATTTTCGATACCTACCTGAGACTCAAACCACTGACCTCCAGGTTACAAGTATCCATCAAGCTACTCAGGGTCAGTTAATTTTATTCTAATTTTATTCACGAAAATTTATCTAATTGATCATCGAGACATCAGGAGCTTGATTTGAAGGATTTGAATTTAATTGTGCTATTGAAATTCATTTGCTAAATCCCCTAACACATTGAACACCAAGACTTTTTTCTAGTTTTTTTTTCCCAGGTACATGGAACAATATTGGGATTTTTAAGTGTGTCCCCTTTAGGTCACGGGTGGGTTTCATGACTCACTGACTCAGTATAACTGACTCACTGACACTGACAAAACAAAATATACCTATATACAAAAACTATCTATAACTAAAATACGTGTTATTTACAATAAATACAATAAATTAAAAAGACAAGGAACACTGAAAAATATATCAGAACTAAAGGCATTCCTTAAAACAAAAGGATTTTACTCAGTAGATGAATTCCTGTTTTATGAGAATAACTAAATGTAAATATGAGTTTAGAAATTCATCATTTATTATCTTATTTATAATTATTATTATTATCTTCTTTTTCTTTTCTTCTAAACCATATGCAATCTTTCTCTTATAGAGTCTATCTTTCTATTCCATTTTATTTTCCTTTAAGTATTCTTAATATTGACCATTGTATCATGTACTTTATGTATTTATGTACAAATAAAACACATTACTATTAGTATCATTGTGTGCTCTGAAAAATCTGGATGAAACCCACCGGTGACTTTCACGGAACATCAGTAAAACATTCATGGTGTTCAATAATAATAATACTCTTTAGTGGAAGGTAACCACCAGGCGAGGTTAATGCTCAAAGCATTTTCTACCACCTAACCCTCAGAGTCTTATTATTATGTGGTCACAAACTCAAATTAATGAGGAAAAATTCATGCACTGGGTGGGATTCGAACCAACGGATCCCTACGCTGTCTGGATCACCAGACTAGCGCGTTAACCACTTGACAACCAGTGCACTTTAACGTGTTAGGGTGAATATAATTTAGAATTGTGCTAGTTAAAATTACAGATGTAAATATTTTTGTAAATAGCTATTTATATTAATATACAAAAACGTTTCTTTATTTATTTTCTCGTGGATATTGATGCATTTTTTTTCTTCATAAAGTATGTAGATATCTTAAGAATATACAATACAATACAATACAATACTCTGTTTATCCTACAAGAATGCTACTTTACTCTCACAGCCTATAATAATTATTATTATACGTGCGTATTTTTTTTTTTAATTATCAGATAAAGGTGCATTTAAAAAGATAATCATAATATTTTAAACATGAGTGGGCAGAAAAGAATCGTCACGGGAATTTACCTGAAACATTGTAAAACTTTTAGAAGCCCTTCACTGTTAGAAGCTCTTTAATGCTTAGGAGAAGTACCTTTGTATAAATGTCTCTTTATAAAGAAAATAAATAAACTCATACCATAGCGTGTAGAATTAGGAAGTGTGGAAACCACCCCCCGCCGGCCTACATCGTGGCGTCCTCAGCGCTAGTATCGCAAAGGAGTCTCCTCTCCTCGTCCCTCACAAAATTTCTTCCCACGTATCTAATGTAAACATAAACATAAATATATCAAATGTAAACATAAACATATTAAATGTAAACATAAACATAAATATATCAAATGTAAACATAAACATAAATAGAGAAATATTCTACTCCTTTGCGATGGTGTCTCTCTATGTGGCGTTTCCATGCAACTGGGGTTCGTTTCCTCACTTCTTAATTTTACACGCTATGCTTATACTTGTACTTTAAAAAAAGGTAAATAATGGCTAAAATCTGCTTCCGCCCGAGTTCGAACCCAGTTCACCTGCGGTCAAAACGGGTATGCTGCCCTCACGCCTACGGTTACCAGTTGACCACATACAGGACTATCATTGTGACTATGGAACTTATACCGTGGAAAGTTTTTCTTCTCTTTAAATATCATCATAATGAGTTAGTAACTATGTATCTATAGGTGTAGGATTAACCAAACATATCGATAGGATTAAGGTAAAACCCCCAAGGCCACTGACTACTCAGTTTGGCTCAGGTTCGTTCAGTCAAAACAAAACTATGAATGTGATTTTTATTTTAATAATATTGTAATAAAAGGGAATACATCCCGTCAATTCTCGTTATAAAAAAAAAAACAGAAAAGTGAGAAGTTCTGATACTTGTGATCATTAATATCCGAGATAATGGAATGGCATTTTACCACTCATGAATATTCAATAACTTTAGTATTACGATGCTAACGAAGCACGTCAGGACATTTCCAGACTACTTGGTTTTGATGAGACCATTTTGTAGAGACTTGGAAATTTGTAGAACTACCGGGTGTCTTAAAAACAGGTCTCTTGTACTTTTCTTAGGGTTAGTCAGTAAAAATAGAAAAGTGAGAAGTAGATTAAAATAGAGAGGTTAGTTGATGGCATGGATAGTCAGAACCTGCTGATGAGAGCAAATAAGTTCGAAACAGCTGTCCAGGTATGTTCTGATATTCATGTACATCTAGTACAATTTCTCACTTTTCTGTTTATACTGACTGATATACTGTGATAGGATTTCAGGTTCATATATATCGGATTTACCAACCTGGACAGCTGTGATAAACGAATTGGCATTAGTTTTGAATATCTGTGCCATCTACTAACCTCTATTAATTGACCTGATCAGTTCCATCACATTAATAACATCTGAGTCCAATACAAGTATTGTGTCAGACACAAATTTGACATCAGCAAAGCCAGCGATAGTCAGTATAAACTCCTGTTTATACTGACTGAATTAATATTTTAACACGGCCCTGATATTTTAGCACGGCTATGAAAGTTTAATTCTAATCAGTATAAACAGAAATGTGGAATACTTTTGTAATAACAGGTGCTCAAGACAAATTGTGAAAAATCGTCTTTTACACAATAAACAAGGACAACTCATTAGTCATTACTCATTACAAATTAGAAGAGAAAATTCTTCTCGTAAAGAGATACACATATTTTTCTTCAATGCCTAGGTAGAAACCATAATTAATTCCTCATTTTAACCAATTTCACACAAACTCGAAGCCCATAATAAAAATAATAGTAATAATATTTATTTGAAATACTAGGGAATCGAACCTCCGACCTCCATGTTACGAGTTCGCCGCCGCGCCTTATTGATCCAGCCACTCAAGTCGTTTTCTCACTCCCGTCTACAGTGGGTGAGAAATCTCACAAATAACAAAAGTGAGAATGAGAGTGTTACTGATAATTCGGATTATGACATCAAGGGGGTGAATGACCTGGTAAGGATAACTGCATTCAAATAGAAAATTCAACCACAAAGTAACCGACCTCAGAAGCTGGTTTCGTTAAGGCAATGGACTCGAAATCTGGAGGTCGGTAGTTCGAGTCCCAATCAGGGATACACGGTGAAAAACCAACTGCGAAATTTAACATAGTATTGTGATTAATTAAACATACGGGGGACCCTTGCAAAGTTAGCATACGCGATATTTTCGACTTTAGCATAAAGTGGTTAGCATAATTTATGCTAACGAAATTTGTCAAAAGTCGTGACGTCATAGTTGTGACGTCATTACTTTTATGCCAACGGATGTATAAAGTTATGCTATTGTTCAATTCAATTCAATTCATTGATAGCATAATAACATGTTTAACTTGCATAGTCTATGCTCTGAATTTCATTTGTTTAACATAACATTATACGTATCTTAGCATAAAGTAATTCGCCTATCATAAAGATTATGCATACTTGCTGTGTCATTTTCATACCAGTATACGAAGTAAGCATAGTGTTATGCTAACTGTTATGCGAAGTAGGCATACTGTTAAAAACCGCATGCTAACGTTGGCATAGTGTTATGCTAACTGTTATGCGAAGTAGGCATACTGTTAAAAACCGCATGCTAACGTTGGCATAGTGTTATGCTAACTATTATGCAAAGTAGGCATAACAATATGCGAACGTTGGTATGGTCACTATGCGACCCTTGGCATAGTGACTATGCTAACGTTGGCATAGTCACTATGCCAACGTTCGCATATTCAATATGCGAACGTTCTCATAGCAGTATGCAAAAGTATGCATACAGCTATACGTATGATACGTATAGCTGTATGCATACTTTTGCATACAGCTATACATATACCTATGTATTTGAATGTACAGAAATTTGCAGGATAGCCTCCGACTAAGTGCATAAATATTTTGCACTCGGACGGAAGTCATCTACATGCATATTCCTAGTCATACAAAGTCATAGGATATATGTATTGCCCTATGTGTGGAAAATGAAGAAGAATTCAATTCAAGTAAATATAATGTACAACACATTACACTCTTTATTTACAGAAATTACACATCAACAATTTTTAAGTTTACAGAAATTACACATTAACAATTTTTAAATTTACAGAAATTACACATCAACAACTTTTTATTTGCAGATATTACACTATATAAAACATTTAAGAAAAAATACAACTTATATGTTACATTATCGGGGAGCGGTAAAATGGGAATTGTCAAATGGTAATTACCATTTCTAGCACGTACAGGACATGAGTCCTGCTTACAATAATTATGAAAAAATAGTTTGGAACAATTTTTGACAGTCCTCGCAAATGAGCATAGTAAACAAATATATGTATGATTTTATTTGTGGTGAAGCACAAAGCCTCTTCACAACTTTTGTGTGTAGCGCAGCATTACTAAGAGCCTCCTTTACTTTTCGAATTATTCTATTACATTCATTTCTTTTTACTCTGGTAATGCCGCCACTGGTCGTTACACTCGTTACTCATACAAGTAACTACTCATTTTTCCTCACGAAGTATGAGTGGACCCCGAACATCCAAGTACAGAGCAGAAAAATTCCTGCCCCGCTGGGAATCGAACCCAGGTCACCATGCGTGCAATGCCTAGCGCGCTAACTCACTCTGCCACGGTGACTATTAGTAAACAAATATATAATAGTAAGCAAATTGAAATAGAATAAAACAACAAAAAATACGATAAAGGAGCTCAAAATTTGTACCTACAAGTAAACTAAACTAAAAAAAGTATATAAAAAAATTCTCTGTATAGGGGGCTGACACATGTAGGGGAAGGTGGGGCAAAATGGAAAAGACAAAAAGAAAATGTTTTCAAATATTGGAGGAAGAGAGCAGAAAATAGAGCAAGTTTAACAGCTCAAAAAGAGGATTGTAAAACCGAGACTTTGATGGTCGGAAATTTAATTAAACGTAACCTCCTTTAGTCCCCGACATTCCCCTACTTTGAGCAGACAAATTACCTACCTAGATGCCCTGGCTGCTCTATTTGCTTTAGGCATTAATGCAAGGTCAGCTAAAAGTTTAGTAGTCGGTGCATGAATCTTATCATACTTGGTGGATATTTCGTAGAAACCTAGCTGGAGTGTAAGCCACAGATGTTGACTCTCTTCTGGGTAATTACAATGTGTTACAAAGAAAATCTTGAAACAAAGATCTACAGCTGCTACAATTGAATTTTGAGGTTGTAAAATGTCATCCACAACACAATAAACATTGGTTGGATTTTTAAAATCACCTACATACATTTTAGGTCTGTACATTTTAGTCAATTTTTCGATCCGACTCACCCTGCAGGTTTCAATGTTAGAAGGACTGGACACATGCATTATGAATCCCTCGCAAACTTCAGACCTTGATGGTTTCCAAGAGTGACACTTCACCTTTTTTGTGGCGGGAACTGATGTGAGGTAGGGCAGCAATAGCAGACACTGCGCAGTCCGAGGCCCTCTCCTTCACGGCTTTTGCTAGGGTGATGATCTTGTCCCTGTGATGGAGAAGACCTTCAATCAAACACGTTGTTCTTCCAGGATGCAATATGTCAAAGTCCTAGTTTATCTAGAACAGAGAAGAACACACGAGATAAATAATCAACTATCATTGATAGTCAAGAGAAAGAAAAAGAGATAAAGAATGAGAAAAGGAAGTGAGATCGAAATAAATAAAAAATGAATAGAAAATGAAAAATAAACGAAAGAAAGAGAGAAAGAAAGGAAGAGAGAGAGAGAGAGAGAAATAGAATTGAAAGTAAAATAAAGTGAGAAAAATAGTACTATACCACATAACAAGAAAATCACCGATTTTCTTAGTGTGGGTTGTTTAGGGTATGTTACTCGTATGTCAGTAAATAATAATTATCTATTCAGTATTCAAGTTAATATTAAGGACTTATTGTAAAAATGTAATTTCATATAATATCAAAAATCAAAAAAGAAATAACTTACCAACACAGGTCCTCTTTCAGGATCCCGCAGAATACGATATGTGTTGAAGTACTGGATGATTGATTGAAATTTTTCATTGCCCGCCTGCAAACATTGGAGTCTGTCCCTTGATGTATCCTCCCAACGGAGTTTGATAGTCTCGAAGGAATCACTTGGAGTAGCAGTCTCCAACCATTGCAGATAGTTTTGAACTACGGTGTTTTCTGAAAACAAAACAACACATGTTATAAAAAAAGTCACGTAGCCCCACATCTGAGCTACAAAATTATTTTATTTATACCTTTTTTTTAAGATATTTGTACTAATCACTATTTTGATCACAACTACCCAAACTCGCTTTACCAAATATATGCTTAACCTGGTACTCGAACCACCGACCTCCAGGTTACAAGTCCGTCGCCTTATTGATCAGGCTACTGAGGTCTGTCATAAGTTATCTATTTGTAGTTTAAGTATATACATACCTACGATATTGAATGTGTCTGTTGCAATGCTTTTGTTCAACTCCGAGTCCTCCTGCTCTTGGTTTTCCCGGTTCTGACTTGGCCTTCGCTTCTTGAACTCGATGACACCTTCCTTCTTTCCTTTATTTCTGAGAGTTCGCCAGATTTCATACAGCAAGCCGGACGTGGAGCTTCGGTAAGACGTATCTTTCTTTGAAGAAAATGCTTCAGGCAGATCATTGTCGCTGTCATTGGAACGGTACAATTTGAACCAGATCGTGGAGGTTTCTTGTTCAAAAGGAAACTGTTCTATGATTAGGTCCCGTATTCTCATGAAGTCTAAATATTTTAGGTAACTAAGATACTTTGTGAACAATAAGAAACTGGGTACATTTTTTTAGAATAGGTAGGTAAAATTTAAATTAATGTGTAATTTCTGTAAACTCAAGCAAGGTTTTAATTTTATCATTAGGCTATTTCATTTTACACTTTTTAGTAGACTGTCCCTCTCTTTCACCTAGATCATCTCCCAAAAGTTCGCTCACTGACATTACGAACGTATTTAATACAACCTTGCCTTGTCACACTTAAAAAGAAATGATCGAACCGAACACAACTATCTTTATTGGAAACATAAAACCTTAGCATGAAACCATACAAACCGCCCTATTTCTATGCTAAAAATTATGCAGACTTTACATAAGTCTATACAAAGAATGTCAATCATGTTAAATTAGCATGAATCTATAGCTCTTATTTTTATGTTTGTATAGTTTTATACGAACAGCCCTCATTGGCATGAAATGCGTGCGTAAAGTAGCATACAATTACTTTATATGCGAAACACGTATGGTTTATGCTTGTAGTTTAGCATAGCATTTATGCTAAGACTGTGAGTTATACGAATTTGGCTTGAAGTTATGTCTTCAATTTTCCTGTATGTATAACTCTATGCAAACATTTTGGGTTGGCATAAAAAGTATGTGGAAATAAGTATAAAGTGCCTTTTTGTACGAAAAATGCATGGTTTATGCGACCGAGATTATGTTAAGCACGAGCGATGTACCAATTTGGCTTGAAGTTATGTCTTCAAATTTCCTGTATGTATAACTTTATGCAAATATTTTGCGTTGACATAAAAAGTATGCGGAAATAAGTATAATTTGCCTTTTTGTACGAAAAATGCATGGTTCATGCCACCAAGGTTATGTTAAGCATGAGCCATGTACCAATTTGGCTTGAAGTTATGTCTTCAAATTTCCTGTATGTATAACTTTATGCAAACATTTTGCGTTGACATAAAAAGTATGCGGAAATAAGTATAAAGTGCCTTTTTGTACGAAAAATGCATGGTTTATGCGACCGAGATTATGTTAAGCACGAGCGATGTACCAATTTGGCTTGAAGTTATGTCTTCAAATTTCCTGTATGTATAACTTTATGCAAATATTTTGCGTTGACATAAAAAGTATGCGGAAATAAGTATAAAGTGCCTTTTTGTACGAAAAATGCATGGTTCATGCGACCGAGATTATGTTAAGCACGAGCGATGTACCAATTTAGCATTAAATTATGTGTTCAAATATTTCATTTGTATAACGTTATGTGTGTGCATCGATACTGTTATGTTCAGGATCGTATACACACACACACACACACACACACACACACACACACACACACACACACACATACACACACACACATACATACACACACACAGTACACACACATACAGACACACACACAGTACACACAAACACACACCAACATACATACACACACAGTACACACAAACAAAGACACACACACACACAGTACACACATACACACACACAACAGTACACACACACACATACATACACACACTCACAGTACACACACACACACCAACAGTACACACACACACACATACATACACACACCTCAAAGTACACATACACACATACATACACAATTACACACACATACACACATGATTCAGGATTTCATCGCTCCGATGTTTCCTCATCTACAATGGTTGTACAATTTCTGGCACGTCGATGATTGGCAAGGCCTGCTGCTGACTTGAAGTTTCTATTGCATGGACACAGGAATGAATTGGTATCTTCTGGGGTAGGTGTCATGGTTGTTGTAGGTTGTGTTCCTATGTTTGCTTGTTCTTGGTTTCTGCTCGAGGTAATTCTTGTTTTGATAGGTCTGTATATGTTGTTTGCCACATTTGATTCTTCTGGGTGTTTATTACGTAGGTGGCTACTAAGTCCAGACTTGCTTTTGGCTGAAAATGGACAGTGTGGACATATCATATCTGTCGATTGGGTAGTATTGGTCGTAGCTTCTAGTTGTTCTTTGTGTTTTTGGCTTAAATGCGATTGGACATACTGTCTTCCAGTTCGCCCCTCTCGAAGAAAAGGGCACAGAGGACAGGACCACCTGTAGTTTTCTTCTTCGTTGTGCTTTTTCTGTCTGTCTTGTTGTTTCATATGTATTGTCGTTTTGTTGTTTTCATTTACTATTTCTTTTATTTTTTGTCTCCAAAGGTCCCGGTCTGCTGCCAGGTCACGCCATTTGTTGATGTCAATCCGTAGTGTCTTCAGGTCATCTTTTACAGGAAATCTTTTAATGGAAAGAACATTTTGAAGGAGTTTACAACCAGGAAAATCCAGTTGACACTAATGAAATATCACTTTTTGTAGAAAACAACAACAATATCTGCGATGAAGCCCCAACAGACCGAGAGATTCAAGAAGCCATATCAGCAATGAAAAACAATAAAAGCCCAGGAGAGGACAATATTACATCCGAAATGTTTAAAGCTGGAGAAGACATTACTGTATCTATGCTCTCCAAGCTGCTCACTCAAATTTGGAAAGAAAAAGCAGTCCCTCAAGACTGGAAAAATGCCACAGTTATACCAATATACAAAAAAGGCTCAAAAGCAAAATGTGATAATTACCGAGGAATTTCTTTGCTATCTGTTGCTAGCAAAATCCTATCAAGAATAATTTACCATCGCCTATCACAGTACATGGAAAATATACTGTTTGACACACAATGCGGATTCAGGAAAAACAAGTCAACTGCCGATATGACTTTCACAACACGACAGCTGGTAGAGAAAACAATAGAACAAAACAACACACTTTGTATTGCATTCATTGATATCAGCAAAGCATTTGATTCTGTGAATCGTGAAATGTTATTTAAAATGCTTGAAAACATTAAATGTCCACCGACCACACTTGCACTATTGAAATCTATGTACAGTGGAACCTTTGCAACAGTCATGATTGAAATGTCCAAAGCTCAAGAATTTGAAGTCAAAACTGGAGTAAAACAAGGATGTGTCCTTGCACCTCTTCTCTTCTTACTTTATATGCATGCCATTGTAAAGAAAATGAAAGACTCAACCAATACCGGAGTAAAAATTGTTTTTCGTACTGATTCTAACATGTTTTCTAGAAGAGGTCTCCAAAGTAAAACAAAAACAACCCTTAAAACAATACAAGATCTAATGTTTGCAGACGATTGTGCCCTTGTGGCTGAATCCTCAGAAGATTTGCAAGAACTTCTAACCCTCTTTGTTACAACAGCACGGAAATTTGGACTAGAAGTAAACAAAGGGAAAACAAAATGTATGTTTGTAAACTCTGTTGAAAACGATATATTTATAGATGACTCAAAACTAGAAAATGTATCCACCTTTAAATATCTTGGGACCATCATAAGTAAAAATAGTGACTGTAATGACGAAATAGATCTTCGCATAAGTGGAGCCAGCAGAGCTTTTGGAAGTCTTAACTCAAGAGTCTGGAAAACGCATGATTTAAAACTTGAAACTAAATTAATGATATATAATACCATCGTGCTCAGTACTTTACTATATTCCTCAGAGACATGGACTCTACTACAAAGACACAATAAGAGATTAAACAGCTTCCATCTGCGCTGCTTGAGATCCATCCTGAAAATCAAATGGCAAGACAGAGTTCCAAACGAAGAAGTTCTGACAAAAGCTGGAACACTAAACATAACTGACATGATCAGAATCCGCCGGCTAAGATGGGCTGGACACTTGAGCAGAATGTGTACAGACAGAGTTCCTCAGCAAATAGCATTCTCAGAACTTAAGAACGGCAACAGAGCTCGGTGCAAACCTAAGAAAAGATGGCATGACATACACACATACACACATACATACATACACACACACACTCACAGTACACATACACACAGTACACACATACACATACATACACACACTCACAGTACACACACACATACATACACACACACAGTACACACAAACAAACACACACACACAGTACACACACACAGTACACACAAACACACACACACACATACATACACAGTACAAATGAAAAATATTTGGGCAAAAAAGTGGTTTTTTGTGAAATTGGTATGAAAAGTTAAAAGTTTAACAATTGTCTTTAGTAATTCAGGTAATTGTGATAACAATTTACTCTCGAACATTTTGCTCTCAGATCATTCATTTTTGCTGCACAACTCCCGTAAGTTCAGTTGATCATTTTTCCCCATCTCAGGTGGCCACTAATAATTTGTAGGTATATAGGTGCTCATATAGGTGCTCACTACAGCATTGTAGGATATTTTCCAGTAAATCCAAATCTAATTATAATCCATCTTTTCTGTAATTGCTAAGGACAGGTCGCTATGGACAATACCTCCATAGATAGATTGTCGTTACGAAGCTGAATGGGTCCCGAAAACATCCAAACCCATGTTGACAAATTATTGCCTCCGCCGGGATTCGAGCCCGGGTCTAACGAGTGCAAAGACCACTGAGCCATGTGCTGTGGGAGCTGGTCCCGTCGTATATTAACATCAGGTATATGAATTGTACACACAATACTTACTCCACACAGGTGTTCCGAAGTTCAGTTCTAATGTTCCAAATGTCATTAAAAAAGTAACTTAAACAGTAACCAAACCATCACGGTTGCAAATTATTGCCCCCGTCAGGGTTCGAACCCGGGTACTCATTCATGCGGGAACTGGGCTAGTTTAGCATATAATTTATGCTAAAGTTTATGCTAAAGTATTTATGCTACCCTAAGAAAACAGTTATTTTATGTTAAGATTTTGTTAGCATGAAATTATACGAACTTCACTATACATGTTCCGCATAAAAAGCTTCTCTTAGCATACATGTGGCACTGTTAGCATACATGAGATGACGTCATTAAAACCTGTTGTATAAAATTAAGCTAATTTTAGTATATAAAACTTTTATGCTAAAGCCATTTTTATACGAACGGCTCTTTTTGTGTAAATTATGCTAAAATTATGTATAAACGCGAAAAAATTGATTTTTTTTAGCATAAAATATGCTAAATTACTATAGTTTTTATGCGAATGGTTTTTATACAAACTTTTTAAAAAATCCTTTTTCAGCGTGTACTTGTAAGACCGGTAAACCGATAAAGCAGGTTGGAGTCACTTTGAAATTACCGGCCTCTTGGTAGATGGATCGAAAACGCGGCGGACTTGTAACCTGGAGGTCGGTAGATGGAGTTTCAACAACTCGTGACAGGAACGGAAAATTTTGGTAAGGCGATTTTGAGTAATTGTGACGTCATATTTGTGATTAACTTTAACATTAGCTCTGGGCTTAAGAGCTTTTGCATTGCCCTTGTTAGATTACCTATGAAATTTTAGATTACTTTTGTATTAGGTACATATTACTAATTACCGTTAGATTACTGCTAAAACTATTAAATAATTTATATGACCTATATGTGATCACAAGGTAAGTGTTGGGGGTTCGGTCTCAGGAATTGGAAAATCGGATTATAGCAACCCCCGAAGAAGGCCATCACGAAAGGATTAGGAGAAGATTTCTGAACAAAGAACGATGCATCATAAATAGAACGATACAATAGACTGACCGATCCCCACCTATTTCTTGCAATATAAGAATCTTTAGCTCTCACAGTCTAGAGTCAGTTTCCGAATTTACCAACATCTATCAGCAAGTGGTCGTGTTTTGTGATTGCAGATATTTAATTATCTGAAAGGTAACTATTTACAGTTCAATTATTTTAACGAAAATTACAATTTTAAAAATCATACCTTTAAGTTTGGCAGTATCACTTGGATGAGTAAGTCTTCTTGTATTAATTTTGAGGTCGGTTTTGTTGTTCAGCTAATGTTAAACCTTTTTCAGCTTATTTAGTTTATTTTAA
>JAMCCL010000900.1:0-13165 GCA_024516035.1 Bactericera cockerelli | reverse complement strand
TTTTTTTTTTTTTTTTTTAACATTTTATTTATTTATTAACAATATTGGATTTTTACAAAGGTTTCTTTTCCTAAGCTAATGATAAAAGCTTCTAACTGTGTATATTTTTGTGTTGCCTTATAAAGCATACTATAATTATAATAATAATTATAATGAGGTAATATATTCTTATTTTTACCTAATTCATTGTTGTACAAGCCCCGGGCTGAGATTACACAGGGAGTATTCAGAATATTCTTTGCCACTAAACAGTTGCTGTAGTACCAGTTCTCATTCTGTAAGAAAGAAATGATATAAACAATATTATTTATTTATTTTCATTTTTTACTTTCCCATAATATGGAAAGTATTGTATTTGTCGAAAATTTGACCTACCCAGTTTTTTACATTTTGGACGAATCCATAGCTTCAGGATACCAAAAAAGTTTTTTTCGGCAATTGGTTCGTGTGTGTGAACACGATATCTCGAGAACGGTAAGAGCTAGAGACTTGAAATTTGGCATGGAAGTTTATTTTATATACCAAACAAACCATGAAACTTTTGGTTGAAATCGCCACAGGGCCGCAAAAATCGGCCGCAAGGGCCGCTCCTGTGAATTGGTTAAAGATAAATATTTTTTTTTTGGAAAACAACATTTTCTTAGAATGAAAAAATAATAGGGGTTTTTTCAGATCATTTTTTGATATCTTGAACTTTTTGGAACCCGGCTCGAATTGCCGGTATTTTCGAGGGTCTTAATTAAACCAACTTTTTTTTATTAATAGTAGATGGGGGTTGCGACATCTCAAATCCAATGATTTTCAGGTGCTGATTACGAATTTGACATGGATTTTTAGCTAACTGTTACCGTTGAGTCACCTGTGGCGGTTATAAGGAAAGTTAAATTTTATTGTATAATTATTGTAAAACAGAAAAATTACACAAATGAAACTAATTCTGGCACTATTTATATCCTAGCCATTGAAAAAAAAAAGACATACTAACACCAGTGAAGTGAGGATCCGGGTCTTTATCAATGAAGAGCGCTAGATTGTAGAGCTCCTTAGGTAGTAACAGCTCTTCTGTTCTGTCATTATATGTTGATTTTAGTATCTCTTCCACATCATCTATCATAGTCTTGCACGATCCTGGAAGAAACGGGAAAAGAAATGATGTAATAATAATAATTACACTCTAGTGGAAGGTAACCAGCAGGGGAAGTTAACACTCAAAGCATTTTCTACCACCTAACCCTTATTATTACAAGTCTTATTTTTACAAACTCAAATTAATGAGGATAAATTCATGCACTGGGTGGGATTTGAACCAATGGATCCCTACGCTATCTGGATTAACAGACTAGCGCATTAACCACTTGACTACCAGAGTACCTATGTCAAATGATTATACAACAATTTCAATAAAATATGAAACAATTTTGATCAAACATTATTTACAATAAATAAATACAATACAAAATATTAACAATAAAATTAGATAAAGTTTGATCAAGGTATTACCCAAGGTACCTATTAATAATATAAAAAAGTTAAATGGGAGCAAAAAAATATTTTTTTTTTACAAAAAGGAAAACACACAAAATACATACTTCTGATTTCTAATATTAGACATGTATTGGAAGTAATTTGTAGAACAAAATATAATATTAGACATCCATCATCAATGAATAATAATTTAATTTAAAAAAAAGCAGGTATACAAACTTACTGTTTTTCTTGTATGCCCTCTTTGAATTTATTTGGATAACATTTCTAGATTTGAGGAAAAGACCTTTTTCTATAACCAATTTGTTGCAGATCTCAATGCCATTTAATACTGAAATTACAATAGAAGAGAAGAAGTGTTAGTTAATATTAATAATTTCAAACAAAATTTGTTTACAAAAACAGCAAAAAATACAAAAACAAAAAAGCACATTAATTTAAAATGCTATTATACAAAAACATTAATTTTATTGTTACTATATTTGTGTTATTTCTAAGAATTTTGTAAGAACTACTCCAAATCTCCCAAACTTAAATTACGTATCATATTTGTGATAATCACCAATTACTCAAAATGGGACTTGAACCACCAACTTCTAGGTTAAAAATTTACCAAGTTTGGGACAAATCACCAACTTCAGGCTTCTGAGTTATGCCAAACAATAAAACTGGATTAAATTTAAGATAAGCTAGACTGCTCCTCAAGTCAGGCTATATTGTGCTGTCATTGGTTGAAGGGAGCCAGACCTATCCTAAAATTAAGCCTGTTTTACAATTTACTCTCAGTAGCAATTATGAAATATTGCGAGTTAATGTAGCTAGTATTCACTAGCCTGTTTTGGGGTGTGCCACCTGTTGTTAACCTAAACTAATCAGAAACAATTTAGCCCTAAGATTTGTTATTTAAAATGATAAATAAATATTTTGAAAACTTTATTTGAATAAAACTTAGTCACAGAAACATTTTTCAGTGAAATAGGTAGATAACTCTATCAGTACTAAAAAAATATTATTTTTTTTACCAATCTTATTAACATGATATTTGTCTTCAAAAAGAAATGCCCCATGGTGCCTTCTAACACCAACCCTGTTACGGGCACCAACAATTTAAATGTGTTATTGTTAATTAATTGGTCCAACATGGCTAATACTGTATCAATTTAGCGTTCCCCAGCAAGAATATTTATAATAAATTATTTCACTTGAGTCACTCACTCACCATTATTTGAAATATTATTAGCAGCAACCAAAGGCAACGGGTAGGACTGGGCTGGTTTTAAGGCTCTGAAGGTATTGAACAAATCTTCTAAGGACTCTGGCTTGCCAAGTTTCCGATGCAGATTTGAACATGGCATTTGATGATGGTGCTGACTCTTGTGAACGGATAATGATTGGAGCTTGTCATCATCTTTCTTTCTTGTAGTAGAATTAATATTATCTGTAGAAGCTTTTTTCATTGTTGTGATGGAGTATGCAAGCTTCAATATCTATTTGGAAGACAAAAATAAACAAGTAGATAAAGTAAACTCCAAATTGTCTTGCGTATTGAATACAATGAGTGTATCAAGTGTTGAGAGTAGGCATAAATTTAAGGAAACAATTTTTATTTTAAATAATGAACTTCATTCAGAGAATGAAGAGCCCACGGTGTGGCAGCATTGCTCAATTAATGACATAAGGTAACTCACCTATCTCCAGCCTACTAAGTTTTTTTCCTCAATTACTTTACAATCTCTGTTTCTTTGGCAAATATCCCCATGGTTTTAAATGCAATTTTTGAATACAAATCCTTTTTGTTTCAGTTCAAATATTTCTCATATTTTTATTAATCACTAAGTTTGCAGCATAACTGCTAATAACAGTTTGATGAGGTATGTCTGAGTTAGGGTGTCTGTGTAAGTTACATCCCAAACCGGTATGCTGGTGAGAAAAGTGATTTGAAGGGTGCTAACACATAAACAGGGCTATCTTATGTGGGACTCAAATCTTTTATCTTACGTGGGACTCAAACTTTGAAAGATGTGAGGAGTTTCTGTACACTAAACCCCTATAGGGCTTTTATTTCAATGTATTACTTATGGTGTTATGATTGTCCTGTCAATTTTTAAAAGCATGTCAATTTTGGCTGAACAAGGTTGGCACAGAGCAATTATATCATATAATATATTACGGCGAAGAACGTGTTAAGTATGTACCTACCAGTGGTTTTTTTGGCTCAGAGTTCAGGGGTTTAGTGTTTTTCTTTTGGGCTAAAATTTTTACAGATTTCTCTTCTGCAATGAATCCTGTAATTAGACAATTACTTTCTTTGAAAAATAATAAGAAAAATTAAGGATTAAATCAGCTAAGAAGACTTCAAATTCAAATTAACGTCAGACTTTGTCAATTTAAAAATAATTTTCATATTTTTCTTTAGAAAACTTCATAATTTTTTTAAAAAATTACAGTTTACCGCCATGAAATATCGCACGTGTTTTTTTCAACTCGTTAGAGCGAAAAGTATTTCTGTTCTCAGTGATGTGTTCTATAGAGCGAAAGATTTGAAAACACGTTCGCTGCATTCTTTATCATTTATCTTTCGCAGCGTGTTGCATTACTTATTGTGATTTACTATTTATTTTACATTATCTTAAATTATAATTGTTATGTACAAAATTTAATAAGTCACCAATTAAAATTTAGGAGCACCGTTCATGGTGTGTTGAGATTGTTACAGTATATGGCTCCCTGGGTATCTCAACTTCTCAACCCATAATTTAGAAATTCGGATGATAAATTTAAGGTATTTTTTTTTGTAAATACCTACTTATGTCGCCAGCCTCCGTGGCGTAATGGTTGTGACTACTGCCCGTAGTCCAAAGATCCCGAGTTCGATCCCCGGTTGGAGCAGACTTTTCGAAGAAAATTCTGTTCCCTCCAAACACGTGAGGCTGGCATTTCCGGCCCTACCCAGGCTGGGTGAGGTTAATGTGGGTAGCTGGTACGATTCCCAGCGAATGGAGGGTAACACCCCCGTCCAGATCAGGACGTTAAAACCAAATAGAATCGTTGGCGTTAGGAAGGGCATCCAGCCATAAAAAAAAAAAACGTGCTCCACCCTACAAACCTCAACCTTGAGGTTGAACAATGCCGACCCCAAAAGCAACATAAGCTAATATGGGATAAAGGCAAGGGAGATATATAAATACCTACCTATGTCCTTAAATCCCGAGGGGGACGCAGGACCTCAAAAAAGCTTTCCAACGGATCCAATTCTGTGCCATGGACTTTATCTCTCCTCAAGTTTTATGTTCCCACCCACCGCAGGTCGAATCCCACCCAGTGCATGAATTTTTCCCCGTTAATTTGAGTGTATGACCACATAGGTAATAAAAAAACTCTGAGCGTTAGATGTTAGAAAATGCTTTGAGCATTAACCTCGCATGGTGGTTACCTTCCACTAAAGAGTGTTATTATTTATTATTATCATGTTCTTCGGATATTTCTTGCTCTAGTGTCCTTTTCCATGTTATTCTGGGACGACCTACTCCTTTTTTTCCTTGAGGGGTCCAGAGCACCTTTGGCAATGCTCTTCTGCCTTCTCAAGACATGACCTAGCCATCTGTACTTTCCTTGTGTTGATAGCTATTATTATTGCCTGCAGCAGCCAGTAGAAACAGTTTGAATGCTGTCGCACGGTCAGTTCAAACGCATATTATTATGTCCAACTTGGTCTACCGTACTGATAACATTGACTACTTATTTCTAAATAGTTGCTCAAAAATTTGCTTGTAACCATTATTTGTAATGGTACAGCGTCCAGCAGACAGCCAATATGAAGCATTGCTTGTAATGGGACAGCACCCACTAGGCAGCCAATATGAACCATTGCTTGTAATGGTACAGCGTCCAGTAGACAGCCAATATGGACCATTGCTTGTAATGGACAGCGTCCACTAGGCAGCCAATATGAACCATTGCTTGTAATGGGACAGCGTCCACTAGGCAGCCAATATGGACCATTGCTTGTAATGGGACAGCACCGACTAGGCAGGCAATATGAACCATTGCTTGTAATGGGACAGCGTCCACTAGGCAGCCAATATGAAGCGTTGCTTGTAATGGGACAGCGTCCACTAGGAAGGCAATATGAAGCATTGCTTGTAATGGGACAGCGTCCACTAGGCAGCCAATATGAACCATTGCTTGTAATGTGACAGAGTCCACTAGGCAGCCAATTATGAAGCATTGCTTGTAATGGGACAGCGCCCACTAGACCGTCATACAGCTAATAAGAATTAACATCCTGATTATTACAGGACGGAGGTTTTTACCCTGCACTTGCGATAATTTGCACATACACATATTTATTTATTAATCTCACATGTTTTAACCAAGCTGACCATATTATTTATGTTATTCGAACCACCAGTAACTTAACGTTATTGGGAGTTGAAATTCAAGCAACATTTACAACCGTTACACCACGCAAAATTACAATCACCCAGTACATTATTTGTATTACATATCTATGTATATTGTATGTATTATGTATCGATGTATGTACAATTATTGTACATATATAATTATGTACCCAACTAACTAATAGACACCATACATTTGCGCACGAAACCTTTCAGTATGACGTTATGACTTCTCTCTATGAATCTCCAAAGCACCTATCATTAAAGAATAATATTTGATAATATAGCTGGGAAAACCTACTTCTTTTACAGGTCCCCAAAAGATAGTCATTTTCGGTACATAAAACTTAATTTAAATGACGAAACTTTACTGAATATTTAAAGTTATACACTAAATCATATAAAATGTGCTCATAATGTACGATGTCATGGACAAAAAATTAATATAAAACACAATGTTTAGTCCTGATACATATGTTATGTACATAGGAGCTAGTGGGGACCCCTGCAATATTCAGGTATTGAGTAATTTATTTACCAACCTACCATATGTTTTCTGTCACCAGACTTACCTACCTACCAGTCACAAATGTGTAGTGTCAGCAATACCGATAGAAAATCGAAGAAAATTCTTTCTACGTTTCATCAGTAAGATCACAAGCTTTTGTTACGTCAGCGTGCACAATTTTTAAAGGTTTGTTTGACTAGTCTAAGGTTTTAAAGGTTGGTTTTGATTTGATTGTGTTAGCATGCGTAATTTTGAAGCCACTTTGTTAGTTACTCAGTTTTTATTGCACCTGTGGGATAGCTGGTACAAAAGTGGAAGGTGACCACCTTGTTTGGTGGTTACCTTGCACTAAAGAAAATTACCAATATTATTATTGGTTTAAGCAACAAATTCTTCATCAAACAAGCTACTCTCAACTTCAGTTGTGTGTATTTTCTTCCTCTTTTTGGCGAAGGGTTTTCCACTGCTGAGATTATTATTACCCAATGGAGGAGAAATTGAATAGCGAAAATTCCGTGACTCGGTGCTAAATTATAAATCAGGATTAGATTTAAGGGTGTACCTATATGGCATAGGTTAACTTTAATCTTGTTGCATAATGTGGCTCTAATTATTTATAGCTGAAAAATTGCCCAGTGGATTCGACTCCGCCACGGTTCTCAGAGAGAAACAGAAAGTTCTATTATTTCTATTAGGTTTTTTTTATTATTCCTTGTAGGCACACCCACACACACATACTCACAAACCCACACACACACACACAACACATACACACACACAAAATATCATTTAGGTTTAAAATAACGTGAATATTTTTTGTAGTAGTGTTCTAATACTTCTATAAGATTTTTTTTTTTTTTTTTTTTGCCTTGTAGGCACTTACAGTGCTTACACTATGTCATTTTGTTGTCTTTTTCTTTTTTTCAGTTTCGGCATAAAGTTTAGCCTTCAAGAATTTCCCTAGGATTCCAGACGGCAAGATTCAGGACCAACTAAGCGACTATTTTCCTCAGAAAGTGAATTCTTTGCTTGTTGAGGACCTCAGAATGAAGATTAAGCTTTCCTTGGGCAATGTGCTCATTAAGTACATGCTTTTTACGTTCAACCTCATCTTTGTGGTAAGTTTTGCCTTTGTGGTGTGTCGCGAACGCGAGGTGTTTTTAATTACTAGTCTGAAATATTTAATTAATAAATTTTGTAAACAAATGACAGACATTTTAACTTTAGGAAATAGGCCTAAAGTTAGTTGCAATTGAGACGCCGACGAGGGCGGAAGTTCAAGTTTTCCTAGAAGCTGCACCGACTAGAGGTGTGGCAAGTAATTTAGACTCCGACTAGAGGAGTACCGAGTTCATTAGTAGTTTCAATAGAGTGACATTTAGATATTTGATTAAATTAGTGAAGTTAAATAGTAGTGATTCAAATAGTCAATCTTTCATTTTGATATAATACAAAGTAATTTTATTATAGTCTGATTTTTGCAATAGTGCATAATCTAGTAAGATAAACAGTTTTGCCAAGTGACATTGATTCGCCTTAATAAACCTATTATCTATGTTTAATTTATAACTATATAAGTACATTGTGAAAGTAATAAATATATAACCAAAACATTTAGAATCCCCCCTTTAGATCCACAAACAATTAGTTTTTATTTTCTCTGTCGTTATCTTCCACGTGTTCGCACCAGGCGAATTCACGACAGAAAAAATTTTTGGTAGCAGAGCGTGGTTACAATAAACTACTATAACAAAGTTTTAATAAAGTGATCTAAACATAATTTCAATAGTTTTATCGTAAAAAGTACGAGTAAAATCAATAAATTTTAAAGTTAGAAACCGAACTACTTTCCGGTGCAGTGTATCGTCAAAGGCATAGTTCACGCAAGGGATTCTGGGATTACCAGACGCAAGGACGCCAGCCTTCAATATTCATGCGCGCGTTGGCAGACATCTTGTAATCAGAGCTACAGCGACAGCAGCGCTAGAGAGAGGATAGCGGCAATCTAGTCAACCCGGTTGAGAAGTGAAGTTGCACACAGAACATCTTTTCAAACAGCTGATAAGTTGCTAATTATTATTTTTTAAACTTCTCACTTTTCTTTTGTTTATTGTTTTGATGGATATTCAAATTTAATTAAAGGATTGATTAATTAAGTCATATGAAAAAAACACCTCAGGTGTTACCATTTTTTATGAATTAATATGATGACAATTTAATTGGTATTCTGCTATAACTATTATTATTAATTAGTATTAAAGTATTTTAAGCCTTTAATAATTTGAGTTAGATAGTAGCTTGATTTAAGGATCCTTTTATATTTATCTACAAGTATTAATGTAGATTATTTACTTGTTTAAATTTAGTAGTACCTATTGTCGTAGGAAATAGGTTACCAGGTACAATTTTTTAGCATCATAAAAACAACAGCCAATAGTAATTGAGTAATTTCTTATTACGTATTAGATACTACGTAGGTAGTTAAATAGCCATGAATTAGTAAGTATGTAATTTCTTACCCTGATTATTCTTATTTTAGTTGACAAATTTGATTATTTTCCCTTCTAATTATTTTTCCTTATCTTAGAGAAAAATGGCTTCAGTTGTTTTAAAACGTAACTTTACTAGAAGTAAAAATCAACTTAGTAAGGTCGAATCTACTGTATCAGAGATACACGTAATTCAAAGGTCTGCTTTCACTGAAGGTTTTGTGAAAGCCTCAATCAGTCAAATTATTTATGTTAAAGAGATATTAGCCCTTTATATCACTAGAAGAGATTTGTTAGAAAATGCTTTAACTGAAAATGAGTTAGAATTAGAAAACCTAGACACAACAGCTAGCGATGAGCTGCATGATAAATTGACACAGGAGATTTCAGAAGTGGAGGCTAGGATAGCTGATTATGAGTCCGTGAAGTTAGGAATTGATCGTCAGTTGGAATACAAAGAAAATGAGCGTAAGTTTTTGCTAGAAAAACAGGAAAATGAGCGTAAGTTTTTGCTAGAAAAACAGGCAAAGGATATTGAGCAAGAAGAAAATGAGCGTAAGTTTTTGCTAGAAAAATAGGCAAAGGATATTGAGCAAGAAGAAAATGAGCGTAAGTTTTTGCTAGAAAAACAGGCAAAGGATATTGAGCTAGTCGAGTTAGAATACAGAGATCGTATTAAGGTAGAAGAATTACGAATTCAGAAGATGGAATTAGATTTAACCAATCCTAGTGTCCAAAGAGCTCAACCAATGGACAGCTCCAGTTATAGTTTTCTGCCAAAGGTAGAACTTATTAAATTTGATGGTTCGGAACCCGAGAGGTACAGTGAGTTTTGGGAATGTTTTGTCCAAATCATAGATAGTAAGACAAATATTCCTGATAGTCTAAAGTTACAATACCTCAAAATGCAACTTACAGGTAAAGCGTCTAAATTGTTAGATGGTGTAAAAATGACCAGTGCTAATTACAAACTAGCAAGGGAAATATTGCACGAAGCATATGGTAGCGAAGTCATTGTTGCAAATAAACTTTACAATGACATAGTGAAAATGACACTTCCCTCTAACAAAAAGGAAGATGTTCACAAGTTTTATACCGAGCTAGAAGTAAAACTTAAGTTGTTAGAGAATTTAGGAGATGTAGTAGAGAACAAAATTTTAGCTTCCGTGGTGTACAATAAATTGACTACAGGCACCCAATATAAGTTAGTAGAAAAAAATGGGGAAAATATATCTGTAGAGATCATTAGGAAACAAATGAAAGATGAGCTTAAAGTAGAGAATGTCATGAAGTCTCTAGGCTCCACGGAAAAGTCTAACACTGCTAGGTCAGGTGAGTTTCAATTTAAATCACCCATTACTCCTATGAGATATGAGAAGAAACCTTATACCGTTGAGTCTCTATTAATAGTCGATAGACAACAGCACAAGAACAGTGGTATAAAAAATTCTAGTCCAAACACAGTTAGACGTAATAATAATTATAAATGTGTTTTTTTGTGAGGGAAATCACTTTAGTGATGAGTGCCAGACTTATTCTACTCTGATTGAAAGAAAAAAGAAACTAAATGGGCGTTGCTATATTTGTCTGAGCTTATCTCATCCTACTCGTGATTGTAAAAATTATACCAAGTGTTGGCACTGTGGAAAAATTGGACATCATTATAGGGCACTTTGTCCAGACAAGTTTTCTAAAGGTCATGGACCTGATAAGCATTCAGAATACAGAAATTGGGACCTCATTAGAAGTAAACCTAGGTCTAACTCTGCGCCCAGATCTAGTTCTGTGCGTGATAAGAAGGTAGATATTAGTACTAATAGTGCATTAACAGGCCAGGAAAATGTGCAAGAGTTTTCCGCTACAACGGCATGCGCCGTAAATACTGTAGTTTTTATGCAAACTGCTGTACTTCATGTAAAAGGCAAGAATAGCAATGAAACTATTAAAGTTCGGGCTATTTTAGATACAGCTAGTAGCCATTCGTACGTAAGTGAAAGGCTGCAGAAGTTACTGGGATTAGAAACTGGTAAAGTAATGCCAATGAATGTTTATACATTTGGGGCTTTAGAACCCAAGCACATGAAAGCTCCAGAAGTGTCTCTAGACATGGTTACAAGTGATTCAAATTTTGAACTGAAATTATTGGTAGTACCTACAATAGTTAGTGCTGATAATAAACTATCATGTGACCGAGAGTTCATTAGGAAGTTAAATGAAAACTATAGCTTAGCTGACTGGTACTTATTAAATAATCCTGAAATGCAGTTTGACATACTCTTAGGAGTTGATTATTATGCCCAGTTTTTCTTGCCAGAGAAAATTAAAGTGAAAGATAATTTGTATCTGTTCAACACTGTATTTGGATACGTACTTAGTGGAACCACCACAGAAAGTAAGATACCAGAAGATCAAAATATCGCTTCTTCTTCTTTGTATGCTAGAACTGAGATAGGTTTAGATTCAACCGATGATGTACGTAAGTTATGGGAATTGCAAACCATCGGAATAAAGGACAATTGTTCTATTGTAGATGATGATCTTGCCTTGCAGACTTTTGAGTCTAGTCTGCAATATAAAGATAGTAGATATTATGTAGATTTCCCATGGAAGAATAATACTAGAGACGTTCAGTCTAACTACGACTTAGCCATAGGGAGACATTGGTCAAAACAATATGTGTCTTCCCTACGTGAACGGAAAGTCACCATGTTTCGTCAGGGTAAAGGGACGAGAGTAGAACCAAAATTAGGCGACGTTGTTTTAATTAGAGAAGGTAAAACAAAACGATCAAATTGGCCGTATGGTATAATACGGAAACTCTACTATACGTCATAATAAAGTAGGTACCGTTGATGTTCAAGTTTCCAATGGTAACATAATTACTCGTCCTGTTAGCTCCCTCTACCCAATGGAAATGGACAAAAGGTTACTGAGGAACAATTAATATTCCTGAAGATTTATATATTTACTTGTATGTTCATTATCCTTATTATTATTATAAAATGTTATTTATTGATTTTTATTTCTCTGAAGAAGTTCAATTTTTTATGTTAATATTTTTCAATTTTCAGAGATCCGATAGCAGTTTAATTTTCTTTTCATAGGTAGGTCATGAAATATTTATGTTCAATATTTTTGTGTTTAAAAAAGATAAATTAAAATGCAGTCTACTGTTGTACTTCAAATATGTTAGCAGTCCAAGCAATCATAAGTAATTATGAATATTAAGTACTTTCAAGTTACAGAAGATTATTTTAGCTGTTTATAAAACCAATGTTTATTAGTACTTTATTCTGTAGGTTATTATGATATTTATTTCTCTCTTATAATTCTTTTTCCTTTTATGGGGGGGAATGTCGCGAACGCGAGGTGTTTTTAATTACTAGTCTGAAATATTTAATTAATAAATTTTGTAAACAAATGACAGACATTTTAACTTTAGGAAATAGGCCTAAAGTTAGTTGCAATTGAGACGCCGACGAGGGCGGAAGTTCAAGTTTTCCTAGAAGCTGCACCGACTAGAGGTGTGGCAAGTAATTTAGACTCCGACTAGAGGAGTACCGAGTTCATTAGTAGTTTCAATAGAGTGACATTTAGATATTTGATTAAATTAGTGAAGTTAAATAGTAGTGATTCAAATAGTCAATCTTTCATTTTGATATAATACAAAGTAATTTTATTATAGTCTGATTTTTGCAATAGTGCATAATCTAGTAAGATAAACAGTTTTGCCAAGTGACATTGATTCGCCTTAATAAACCTATTATCTATGTTTAATTCATAACTATATAAGTACATTGTGAAAGTAATAAATATATAACCAAAACATTTAGAATCCCCCCTTTAGATCCACAAACAATTAGTTTTTATTTTCTCTGTCGTTATCTTCCACGTGTTCGCACCAGGCGAATTCACGACAGTGGTGAGTCACCGTCTCATGTTTGTGGTAAGCAAGTCTCAAGGTAAGTCTCCCTGGGAAATGTGTTCATCATGTACATGCTCTTTGTGGCAGGTATTGCCTTTGTGGTGAGTAACAGTCTCATGTTTGTGGTAAGCAAGTCTCAAGGTAAGTCTCCCTGGGAAATGTGCTCATCATGTACATGCTCTTTGTGGCAGTGTCAAAGTGCCTTTGTGGTGTTGCCTTTGTGGTGAGTCACAGTCTCATGTTTGTGGTAAGCAAGTCTCAAGGTAAGTCTCCCTGGGAAATGTGCTCATCATGTACATGCTCTTTGTGGCAGCTATTGCCTTTGTGGTGAGTAACAGTCTCATGTTTGTGGTAA